>JAODAL010050684.1:0-27217 GCA_025379985.1 Phyllomedusa bahiana
GGAGAAATTTCCCCCCATGTTTCCAGAAGCCCCTCCCAAAGTGGGATGGCTTGATGGGCACTTTTTGGGCACCAAGGCAAGCTCTCCCCCAACAGCTCAAGGGGGTTGAGATCGGGTGATTTGCGCTGGCCACTCCATACAGAAGAATCCCACTGCTGTTCCCCCTAAATAATTCTTGCATTTTTTTGGGGTGTTTGGGTAATTGCCCTGTTGCAGGATGAAATTGGCCCAAATCAAGCGCGTCCACAGGGTATTCATGGCTTGAAAAATTGGGTGATAGCTTCCCTTATTCAAAAGCCCTTTTACCAGTACTAATCCCCCCCACTTTACCAGCACCAAAGCAACCCAGACCCTCGTCAGGGACCATCGGGGACACACGAGAAGACACAGACAGATTTGGGGCCCCTGACGCTGGCCCCAACCCTGTCCCTCCCTTTTTGGGGGGTACCCACCCCTTAAAAGGTCGGCCCCAACCCAGAAGACGAAGACTACACTAAATACGTGGGGACAAAACACAATAAATAAAAAAACACAAAAAGGGGGAAGTCGGGCAAGCGGGTTTTGGCAGCAAGGGGGGGCAGCGCATTTCCAAATCGGGAGACAGAGAGAAAAACGAAAGACAAGCAAAGGTCAATAACGTCGGGTGCAGAAGTACAAAAACACAAGGAAAAGAATGGTCAGAGCGCAGCAGGGGCAGGGAACAGAAAAGGGCAAAAAAGGCAAAGCTGGTACAGGCAGAAGACCCTGAGCAGCAATGTAAGGGAAATGAACCTTTAAATAGGGAACCAAGGAAAGGGAGGGTTAAAAGGGCCTGTGGAAAGAAACACAAGGGTGGGGTAAAACAGAAGGTTGTCAATCAAAAGGAAAATCTTAACTCCAAGATGCTGGAATTTGGGCCCGGGCGTTGGCCAGGAGTCAATCAACAAAGAGCGGAAACACAGTTTACATTAGTGAATACAATTCCAAAAAATTAAATAAGAAACCGGGCTTCCGCGCACGGCCGGGGGGCCGCAACAGAGCCCAAAGGAGGGTTTTGTCAGGCGATATGAACCCTCACATTTCCCCCACCTCTTTACAGATGGCGTCAGGAACTCTTCCAGCATCTTTTCAGTTCTTCTGCGTCTCACAAATGTTCTTCTGTGTGATCCAAACACCTCAAACTTCGATTCGTCTCCATAACACTTTTTTCCAATCTTCTACTGGCCAATGTCTGTGTTCTTTAGCCCATATTAATCTCTTCCTTTTATTAGCCAGTCTCAGATATGGCTTTTTCTTTGCCACTCTGCCATGAAGGCCAGCATCCCGGAGTCGCCTCTTCACTGTAGACGTTGACACTGGCGTTTTGCGGGTATTATTTAATGAAGCTGCCAGTTGAGGACCTGTGAGGCATTGATTTCTCAAACTAGAGACTCTAATGTACTTGTCTTGTTGCTCAGTTGTGCAGCGGAGCCTCACACTTCTCTTTCTACTCTGGTTAGAGCCTGTTTGTGCTCTCCTCTGAAGGGAGTAGTACACATCGTTGTAGGAAATCTTCAGTTTCTGGGCAATTTCTCGCATAGAATAGCCCTCATCTCTCAGCACAAGAATAGACTGTCGAGTTTCAAATGAAAGTTCTCTTTTTCTGGCCATTTTGAGTTTAATCAAACCAACAAATGTAATTCTCCATATTCTCAACTAGCTCAAAGGAAGGTCAGTTTTATAGCTTCTCTAATCAGCAAAACTGTTTTCAGCTGTGCTAACATACTTGCACAAGGGTGTTCAAAATATCCAATAGCTTTCTTACACAGTTAGCAAACACAATGTACCATTAGAACATTTGAGTGATGGTTGTTGGAAATGGGCCTCTATACACTTATGTAGATATTGCATTAACAACCAGACGTTTGCAGCTAGAATATTCATTTACCACATTAACATTGTATAGAGTGTATTTCTGATTCATTTAATGTCGGCTTCATTGAAAAAAAACTGTGCTTTTCTTTCAAAAATACGGAATTTTCTAAGTGACCACAAATTTTTGAACGGTAGTGTATCACAGGGGCCCTTCTTCAACTGGTCAACACCAGGTCGCATGTTGCTCGCGTTACTGTGAGCATCGTGCATGGCCTTAACATGCTACCATGTCTTGCAGCATCTCCAGACTTGTCTCCCATCGAGCACATCTGAGAAGTCATTGGTCAGCAATTTTAAAGGCAGCTGCTGGCAGCCAATCTTGATGATTTGCAAGCCCAAGTGTGTGTATCATGGCATAACATTTCTCAGACAACCACTAACAACCTCACAGCTTGCCAAAATGATCTACTTTGAGGGTTCCTACAGACATGTAACATGCCATCCATAGCTTGGTAGAGACCCATATTGTCCCTTTGTAGACATTACAATGTTATAGGAATCCACACATTTTTTTTCATCATACATCAATCTAAATGAAGGGATTGAAAATAATATTTTAGAGAAAATTGGAGCATGTTCTTCACATGCTTGATTGCATCAGAGCACTGCTTATGGGTTTTCTATGTTGATATTTATGGTCCATAATACACAGACCCCTTTGCTGCTGTAGGGATTAACCCCTTAATACTTTGTTAGAAATGCATGTGGCATTACGAACAATAGAATTATGTGTTTTCGGTGGTTTTTAACAAGTGTTAATCTAGTAATTAGTAAACTGTACTAGACATTTGCAGGAGCCAGGTGTCTAATGAAGGTCTGGTCTATAGATTGTTGTTTACTGTCCACCCCCGTCCGCTTAAAAAAGAAGCCCAAGAAACAGCTTTCTGCTCAGATAGCTTAAACCTCCCTCCAAAACAACTGCTGACTAACTAGGATTGGAATCTTCAGCTGGGCCAACATTCATAAAAAATAGTGTAACTGTTAAGACAAAACCCTAATTTAAAACCCTGAGTCTTGAAGGCAAGTTTATATGGAAGACTGGGGCATCCACTAACAAGGCAAGGCCACCCACTTTGATGGGATGACTGTCACAACATTTAAATGGATGTTCCCACCACACACTAAAGGCATATCGATAGAATATGCTATCAGCCCATAACTCCCCAGCAAGTACTTATAACTCCCATTTAAATCAAAGGGAGAGGTCCAACCATCTCTTCCTTTAAAACAGAAAGGTCACAGGGCCATTCCCGAGATAGAGGTGGGACCTGCACTGATCACACATTGATGGCATACCCTATCAATATGCCATCAATGTACAGTTGAAACCAGAAGTTTCCATACACGATATAAAAAGACACCTATGCGTATATTTCTCACCATCTAAAATGAAATCAGAATAAACCTTACCTGTTTTAGGTCAATTAGGATTACCACAATTATTTAGATTTGCCAAATGCAAGAGAAAAAAAAATTTTAAGGTATTTTTATTCTGATTTCATGTCAGATAGTGTATGTAAACTTCTGGTTTCAACTGTATGTAGTGAGAATACCAATTTGATATACTGTAGATCTGTTTCTCTAAGGTCTGAATGCAATTTTGTCCTACATCGGATTCCTGTAGGTCTGATTAAATACTATTAAAATCCTCATGCAAGCACTTTTCATCTTCCACCTGGATGGTGGCAAATTTGTATAATTTACCACCTACTACTGTGCTGAAAGGACTATCAGTCATTGCCCTGTCTGTCTGTTGTCACCTGTAAACAATGAAAAATTCTGGTTTTGACCTTCAAAGCTGTGAACAATGCTTAACTTGCTCAGATCCTTTCTGTGTATTTTTTCTCCTTACTAATGTCCTTTGATGTTGCAGGAACTTTCATCTTCTCTCCTTACCACTTTTCACTACCACAGCAATATGTTTCTATGCTTCAGGAAACTATTAATTTTATTCTTTACGAGTTCTCAAGACAGTTCAGTAGTAGCAATGCTTTATCTTCTACAAACTAGCAGGATCTCAAGTAAAAAACTAGTTAAAGGGGTTGTCTCACTTTAAGGATTGCTTTTTATGTCAAAGATCTTGTAAAAACAAGTCACTTTGCAATATGTGTCCATTAACAAATATCCATCCTATTCTGAGATATCCCCTCTTATATGGGCTGCATCAGCTCCTCAGGTCGCTATAGCTACAGACCTGTTCAATCTCTCATGCTAGGTTGGCAGCACTGGTTGCTATAGCTACAGACCTGGCTACTACTGCAGCCTCTTGGATGCCAGTAAACACACATACAGTAAATTCAAAATGAAACCAAGAAAACAGGATTGAGGTAAGATGAATCAATGTAGTGAGACAACCCATTTAAAGGGGTATTCCGGGCCCTGACGAGAGTGTCCAAACATTATTTCATGCAACAGCATAGCATGGCCCCGCCATCTTGGACAGCTACCACTAACAGGCGGATCCAGCGAATCGTCGCGACGTTTCGGAGAACCTTCCCCTTTCTTGGCGCTCGAGAAAGGGGGGAGGGTCCCCGAAACGTCGCGAACGCTCGGGGGGGGGGGGGGTAATCGATTGCGCTGGATCCGCCTGTCAGTGGTACGACTTATCCCCAGATGGTCGGGGCCTGCTATGCTGTGCAATGAAATAATGTGGACACTCCTCGTCAGTACCGACTACTCACAGACAATTTACGCTGCAATAAAAACGCAAGTCTAATGAATGAGTCTGCTCATATAGCATTATGTGTTTGCAAGAAGTATATAAATGTAACTATAAAGTTTTATATTCACCTGATTGTGGTCTGGATTTGTTGAAAAGGAGTTTCAGGAATCCTCCTGTGAAACAGGTGAAGTGGAGCGGTACAAATAAATTTACTAGACTACTCACCATAGAAAAGTGAAGTGTTCCGGGCCCTAACATTACTGATTTGTCTGTCGGGAAATTAGTAAAAATAGAAGATAAAACTCACACCTACCTCCTGGCAGTGTCGGACTGAGGTGCCTAGGGCCCACCAGTGGGAGTGGGTCCTAGGGGCGCACCAGTTAAGCTGTTTCAGGTGCCCACCTGATGAGTTTATTTTCGGGGGGCTCACTTTTAGCTACTATTAATGACTGTAGATGTCACCTATCCTCTGCTTCATGCTTTTTATAGCCATTCTTTCCTTATGTTTTTTTTTTTTGCCTGTTCTGAGAATGTTATATTAGTTTAAAAAACAACTTTAAGGTCTACCAGCTCAGGGGCCCACCGGGGGGATTCCCCAAATCCCCTGTGGCCCAGTTCCAGCCTGCCAGTCCTCCCGACACTCTCGGTTCTGAAGCAGTGAGCATCTCGGATCCAGTTATATGACAGCTCCAGCCAATCACAGGCCACAAAGTCTGAGGTCTGTAATTGGCTGCAGCTCTCATGTGAATAAAGGCCATTCAGTGCTACAGCCAGGATGAACAGTCCAGCAGCCGGGAGTGAATGGAAGCATCCAGATGGTAAGTATGGGCCTTAACTTCTATTTCTACTCATATTGCAACGGACAAACGAGCATTGTTTGGGTCCCCTTTAAATCAGAGCCTAGAGGAAATGCAACTAAGTGGATATTTGTTTTTTTAATTTTTATTCTGCAATCTGTACTGTAAAAACAAAAGTCGGACAACATAAAGTTTATATTTGTAAATGTAAGCAAAGGACTATTACCATCATTACAAAGTGGTGAAGAGGTTGATGTTCAGATTGTATATTCCTGATTGCAACTCCTATGGATGACAATACACGTCCTGTGTTTGTAAAATGCTTATGGGCACAAATCACGGCTCAGGGAAGGGTAAGTACGCTGATTGGCTTTTGCCTTGCAGATTTTCGTGGAATGCCCTGAAGTACTAGCACAGTGGAATCCTCAGAGAAGTGACCCCAATTTCTAAACATACCTATTAAGGAATACATGTACAGTATTTAACAAAAGTGAGTACACCCCACACACTTTTATAAATATTGTATTGTATCTTTTCAACACTCAAGATATGACACTTTGATACAATGTAAAACAGTCAGTGTACAGTGCATATAACAGTGTACATTTGGTTTGCCCTCAAAATAACTTACCACACAGCCATTAATGCCTAAACCGCTGGCAACATAAACGAGTACGCCCCTAAGTGAAAATAGAAAAATTATGCCCAATTTGCCACTTTTCCTCTATGGTGTCATGTTACTTGTTAGTGTTACAAGTGAGCAGGTGTGAATAGGGAGCAGATGTGCTAAATTTGGTGTTGTCACATTCTAATGCTGGTCATTGGAAGTTCAACATGGCACCTTATGACAAAGAACTCTCTGAGGATCTGGAAAAAAGAATTGTTGCTCTACATAAAGATGGCTTAAGTTATAAAAAGATTACCCACACCCTGAACCTGAGCTTCAGTACAGTGGCCAAGACTATACATTGGTTTAACAAGACAAATTCCACTCAGAACAGGCCTTGTCGTGATCGACCAGAGAAGTTGAGTGCACGCGCCCAGCATCATATCCAGGGATTTCAAAATAGAAATATGAGTGCTTCCAGCATTGCTGCAGAGCATAAAAAGTTTGGGGGCCAGCCTGTTAGTTGTCATACCATACGCTGCACACTGCATCAAATTGGTTTGCATGGCTGTCATCCCAGAAGGAAGCCTCTGCTAAAGATAATGCACAAGAAAGCCAGCAAACAGTTTGTTGAAGACAAACAGACTAAGGACATGGATTACTGGAACCATATCCTGTAGTCTGATGAGACCAAGCTAAACTTATTCGATTCAGATGGTCTCAAGCAAGTGTCGTGGCAACCAGGTGAGAAGTACAAAGACAAGTGTGACAAGTTATGGCTGTTGGCTGTAGGGAGCTGCAGTTCATTGATAGAACTATGAATGCCAACATGTACTGTGACATACTGAAGCAAAGCATGATGCCCTTTTTTCGGAAACTGGTCCACAAGGCAGTATTCCAATATAATTACATAAATGGGGTTGAAAATGACATACCATCAAGTTCAACCAAGAGTGGGGTAAAATGTTGATGAAAGGAGGAAGTTGGGGAGTTTTTAAGCTTAGTTTCCCCTATTGATAAAGACTTTGGAACCCATAATGCAATAACCAATCGGGCCAAAGGAAGTTTATTCTGATCCCAAAAGTTGCCAAAACTGGGTCCAGAATTTTCTATGGTAATACCTATGAATATTATTACGTAGTAATATTACAACCCTTTTATTGAAACCTTAAACTGTTTTGCTGTGCTAGCTCCTCAGGCAAGCTTTTGCACAAACTTACTCCATAAAAACATGAAAAGACCCCAAAAAACCTCAAAAAAGGGCATGCCCCTTTTAAAGAAAAGGGTAAAGGACTGGACTGGCCCTGCTGTCTCCCAAACCAAAACCCCATTGAGCATCTGTGAGGCATGCTCAAATGGAAGGCAAGGAAGCTCTGTGATGTCGTTTTAAAGGAGTGGAATAGGATTCGAGTGGCTGCAACTTGTGAAGCTGTAGTTAACTCCATGCCCAGGAGAGTTGAAGCAATGTTGGAAAAAAAGGGGACCAACAAAAAAATTGACAAATTGGGCACAAAATTGTCCTTTTTCACCTAGGGGTGTACTCATTTTGTTGGGAGGGGGTTTCACATATGACTGTTGTTAGTTTTTTTGAGGGGACACAAAATTAACTGTTATACGCTGTAAATGATACTTTAAAAATTGTATCAAAGGGGATCCTCATGTTGTCCCATAAACGATAAATACAAAATTTACAAAAAAATGAGAGGGGAAATCACTTTTGTGGGGGCCCTGAGGACTTGAATTTTGAAGAGTGTTTTGATTGGGGATAATAACATGAAATCTTCAGAAATTTCCCCTGTAACAAGCACTCGTGTTACATACAAAGGCAGCCTCTTAGACTCTGTTTTTGCCATACAGGCCAGACCCGGCCATTATAAGCCAAAAAAAGATGGCCTCAGCACCTCATGATTGTGTGGTGGGGGGCTGATGGGGTACGAAAGAGCTCTGATAAAAACTCAGAGCAAGTTCACAGGATTACGGTATTAGGGTTTTTTAGATGCCTTTTTAGAAACCAACCCCAGCCCATGGCTGGCCTTAGCCATGGGAAACCCCCCCATCCCCAAGCTACAGTACCTAGTTCACAGTATTTTAACACAGTAATAGAAAATATATCTACTTATAGGGCTTGTAGCTCTCTGTAGCACTCTGAGGCGGTCTCAGAAAAAAGGGAGATAGTTTTGCTTGCGCTGTTCTCCCTGTTCTTTTTTAAAGCCAAGTGAGTGTGCTCAGCTATGCTCACAACTCCCACTGACATGAATGGGAGAGAGCTGCACTTGAACAAATGGTAATGGCCCATATTAATAGAGTCCATACACTGAGTATAGCTATATAATTAGTTCAAAGGACCGGGACCTCCACTCCCACTTATTCTGAGCAACAACGTATAGGCAGAACTGGTAATAAATAAAATTGTAACTTCTTTAATACATTTTTCTTCTTAAAAAGACATTAAATCGTAATTTTACAGTATGTCCATACATAGAACAATGAAAAGCTTATATTCAGGTATTTAGTTGCGGCATAGTTCACCGTTCAATGGCAGTCCATAGTATCGCTCCCAAGCAGGTGAGCGGAAGCCACATCCGAGCAGGACTAATGCACCTGTGGATTTTCGGGGATAACTCCTCCCTTTTCCCCAAGCACGTACATCCGGGAAAAGCTTTCCTTAAGTAAACAAATTTCAAAACATTTCACCATTTCCTATCAAAGCTACTTCAGACTTATAAGAACACCTATAAATTAAAACTCTCCTTTAGCCTTTTAGGGGCCATAGACTCCAAAGTAGACACCCGAGGGGGTCTAGGCGCTCAGATGTCGGGTCCCTCCACCTGCTTGGGACGATACTAGGACTGCCATTGAAGGGAACTATGCTGCAAACCAAATACCTAGTTAAACTTTTTATTGTTCTAGATGGACATACTGTAAAATTACGGTTTAATGTCTTTTTAAGAAGAAAGATTTATTAAAGAAGTTACAATTTTATTTATTACCGGTTCTGCCTATATGTTGTTGCTTAGAGAGCTACACTTGTGCAGCCATCTCCCCATCCTCTTGTTGCAAGCTTTAAACCGATCTTAGAAAGTGTTTTTGCTTTGTGGCAAAACTTCTTTAAAGAAACCAGTTCTTTATACTCATTTACAATCTGTCACGATGGTCGGTAGTGGATCCGCTGGACCACCGCAAGCGATGGCGTAAGCCACACCAGGGAGCGGAGTCTAAGTAGAACCCGGTTTTCACAGAGCCCGCCGCAAAGTGGGATGGACTTGCTGTGGTGGGAATCTGCCAGGACGCTTCCACTGGCGTGACTTGCTTGCGGCGGCGGCCAAGGTGCAGCGAGGTACAGAATCGTCAGATGAGGTGTAGTCGGGGACAGGCAATAAGGTCAGGGCAGGCGGCAAAGGTTCGTAGTCGAGAGGCGTAGGCAAGGAGGTCCGGTACACGGTAAAGACGGAGACACCAAGAAAGCTTTCTCAATAGGCTAGAAGGCTCTAAAGATCTGGCGGGGACGTTCTGAAGGGGAAACCATAAATAGGCCGTGTTCACACGGCTTATTCCTGCCGGATTTGTTAGCCTTATTGAGATCACAAAACCGCCGTGAATAAGGGTCGGGACGGGGGGGGGGCCCCTGGTGCGGCCCCATAGACAATGCATGGTTTACGGCGCGTCCGCCCGTAAATACTGTGCATGTCACTTTCCCCCCCCGCGGCGGAGTCGCCGAGCGGTGTTGAGCAACGGAATCCACTGGTCTCTATGAAGCAGTGGATTACTGAAAAGACAGGACGGTTTGGGCGCCGTACTGAAGCGCAAATCCGGCGCGGAGTACGGCGCCAATCCGTGCCCAAATAAGCCGTGTGAACGAGGACATAGGTTCAGCAATCGGCCAACAACCAACTGTGGGAGCGCAGGCCCCTTAAATCAGAGGAAGCTGGCGCGCGCGCGCGCCCTAAGGAGCAGGGACGCGCGGGGCGGCCGGCAGTGATGCCACATGGAAGCAGGAGCGCGGGCTGGTAAGTCTGTCTGCACAGGGGAATGAGTGCGCCCACGGCCCAACACTCGGACCGCGGCGCCGCTCGTCCCCGCAGCCGGAGAGAAGGCAGAAGTCCCGGTGAGCCCGCAGCCCGGCCGGGGGGCAGCGGGACCACCAGTGACACAATCTATTGTGATTTGCCATAGATTTGCATGCATGGTGTGGTATTCAATTACCCTATAGCTCACAGAGGAACGATAATTGCGAAACAAATGTTGTATTCATAACCGGAGATGCAGATTGAAGCTTCCTCAATGTTTGATGGAATTTGCTTGGAGAAGTCTGTAGAATTTTTGTCCTCATGAAGATCACAAAACAGAAAAAAAAAACTTCCAGCGACTCAGCTGAGTCATAAAGACACACAGCTGACATCAGACCCCGTGCAGTAATGACAGACAGAGACAGGCGGAGAAGATTGGGTACTGTTGAAAGAATTATAATTGATCAGCATTTTGAATGCTCTGTGTTAAGATGTTTTTTTCTTTCCTGGCATGGACATGTGTTTGCAGTATATCTGCATTTCATAAAGGCAAAATGGCACATAAACTGTTCATTCATTAAACCAGAATATCCCTTTTACTGAAAAAAATAGGTTTATGCAGATATTGTTTAATTGATTACAAGACCATCTAAGCAGATCAAAGCTGATGGTAGCTAGAATAGAGAAACTTACAGTTCAATTAGGGTCATAACTAAAAAAAGGCCGGATCATATAGTGACTCTCTCTTAACAATGAACATTTGGCAACTCTATGTAAAGGTGAAGGTAGGAATACACTTGCCTGAAGAGTCACTATGAAAACAATTACAACTATGCCATACTGTTTTACAGAGCCACAAACAGCTCTTCATGGCAAAGACATGAATGCAAGAGATTTAATCTTCAGTAAACAAAGCTACAAATGCTCTGAGGAGTAAAAACAATTGCTTACCTATAAACAAAAAATAATCTTGTTAGAGAGTCTACTCCAGAGTGAGCTCCGTCCATAACGATTTGCTCTCTGTCTAATTAGAAAAGGAGATATTGATGAAATCAGAGAAACCTGTGTGCACTCAGAAAGGATAAAATCTCTCTTAGTCTTTTGACCTTGGTCAGGAGATAATGTATTTGAAAAAAGTCTTCGATAACCTGTCCTTACATGCTGCAAGCTAATCTTTGTAGTGAATAAAGGCATTCAAAGGGGTTTTGCCACGATGTAATGTTGACGTGGGATCCTCCAAAATGGGTATTTAATCACTTTTCTAAATATATGTGATTACAAAAATTGCTGCCTGAGAGAGCTACGGCTGCCTTACCTTCCCTTAGTTACTTAAAAGCTTCTATTAGATACGACCTGAAAAAAGAGCTGCTGGGCCGGGGTTGCGCAGAGAACACTTCTTAATCTGATGAGAGGGAGCTGAAGAAGCTTTTAAGGCAACGGGTAGAAATATGTTGTCCTTTGTATACAGAATCCCACAGTTGAGTGTGATTATCTGAGTAGAAATCTGCTTTATCTGATGACAGGGAACATGAAGAAGCTTTCAAGCTGCTGTGTAGAAAAGGTGTTGTTTTTTGTATACAGAATCCACTAGTTGTAGTTTGATTATTTGAGTGAACATTTCACACGATCCCTTATGCATGGCTCTGCGCTCTGGCTGTGTCTCTCTCTCTCTCTCAGATCAGTGTGGCTTGTTTACATTAGCTTCTTAGCAGATAAGGCATGTCCTGGCAAAACCCCTTTAAGTGTGTTTTATGCTTAATCGACCAACTTGTTAACACTTATTAATACTTCAGAAATCAGATCCCAAAAATCATTCAGACTCAAAAGCGGCGAATGACTGAAAAGCAAAAAATGTTTTTGGTCTCAGAAAATTAAGATGCAAAGTTACATTTTTTTTTTCGTATTCAAAGAAAAACTTTATTAAGCAAATAAAACAATGCAGTATTATGAGTAACTCTCAGCAAAATCTCAGCATCAGAAGAGACAGGCCAAGTAAACTAGCATAGGCTTACATACTGTAGATCATGTCTAACAAAAAAGAAAGAGGAGAGAAGACATGTGCAGTGGTAATACTCCCATAGGTAGAGATAACTAAACATGCAAGAACAATGTTCACAAGTATGAGGAGAGTTAGAGATCTAAAGTATGAGGCATAGTCCCTGATGATCAAGCGACTGTGGTTGCAGAGTGCGAACTAAATATAATCCATCTTAAGTTGTGATGTTCCACAATTGAGAAAAACTAAGATATTTACTGAGGCTTAAACAGAGAAGTGTCGGCCAAGCCGAAATAAGCAGCCAAGACTTGGATAAAAACAAACTATAACTGGGGAAGGGAAGAGAAACAGAAAAAACAGAGGGGCGCTCCTTATGGTGAAGTATTTCCGTGTATCGGTAAATGGTGAGGTGCAATAATAGGTGCAAACTCACCTGGTACGGTTGTGCGACTAATCTAGAGGCACTACTCTCATAAGCCTATACAGGACACAGATTAGGTCCGTCGGCGGCAGCCGTGAGACTCCTCTCCAAAGCCACAAAGAGATGCGGCAGCGGGTGTAAACAGTAAAAGCTAAAAGAAAAAGAAAAATATGACCATATTTTTATTTTAGCTTTTACGGGGAAGGGAAGAGGTGCCAGTCGACATAGAGAGCCCGCCGCCCTGATCTATAGAGATATAGAGAGCGTAAGAGGTCGCAGAGGAATGCTAGTTAATTGTTCAAAAAGCAAAGTTACATTTTTTTAAAGTAAAAAACATAACACTATACAGATTTTTGTAACTACAAAATTGTACTGCCCCTCAGAATAAAGATAAACATGCCATTTCTAGTGCATGGTGAGATCTGTGAAAATGAACCCCACAAAAACTGAGCAATTGAGTTTTTCTCTCATTTGTTTTTACTCTCCATTAGGGTTAATTAAATGGTACCATTAAAAATTACAACAATTTTATTTCAATTGATACACTGTTTTGTTAATATATATTATTATAGACAAATAAATACTTTTGCACATATACTTCTATTACAGAGGTGATGTGAAACTCTTTGTACTTCAAGCAATTCCACACCTTGTACAATATATTATGTTTTGCCTTGCTGAGCTCTATTTAATTGTAAAAAAAAAAGCAATAAAATATTGTGTTAAAAAAATTACAACTCATGGTATTTTGTTCTGTAAATGTAAGTTAATTTTCATTTACTCCAAATGGAGTAAACAGAGCCTTGAACACCTGTCACTTATCAAGAAGTCCTGCAGCAATAGTGGCTAACAATGGACACACAGTTGGAAAGTAGCAACACAGGGGATGAGGAGATGTTGATAAATGAGGAGGCAATGGAGGAAAAGGGTTGATAGCAGGGACCAAGGGCGTCATTAGGCAGTTTTAAAAACAATCTCTGCTGCTCTAAACTGGCAATCTGTCCACAGGGCAGATTGTCCGTGTGTTGCTGGCTTCTGGGCCGATACTGTGGGTCTTGAGCGCTGTCGTTTTCTTCAACTAAGGATGTGTATACAACTTATAGCTATGGCGGAGCAGGGAGCCAGCGGATTCCTGCCAGCCAAGTACACTGATGGATCACCGATGTGGCCTACCCAAGTATATAGCACAGACAGTGTGTTGTAGGAATGTCAGTACGCCGCTCTTGCCGAGACATGATAACGTTACGGACCCTGTGCCAGACACAAGGAGGAGGGAGTTCGTTCCATTCCCCCCATTGAACAAGTAAGTATTATTTTTTTTCCATTGTTAATATACCTACAAATTTACTAGGGGCCCTACATACCTACCTACTGTGTAGACCTATATGCCTAGCTAACTAGCAAGATGACCTCTATATCTACTAACCTACTGGGAGGGCCTTTACACCTACTTTACTAACATGGGAACTTCTATACCTATCTACATGTGGGGAGACATTTTTATCTATCAGCTGACTGGGGGGCCCTATATACCTACCCACTTACCCAGTTAAAAAACCTATATAACAACCTACTGGGGAGGCCTATATATCTAGCTACCTACTGGGGGAACATATATACCTACTTAACACACTGTTCCATTACAGTCCACTTGGTAGTGATATACAGTATATTCTACTAACTACAAATTGGTTATGTATATTCATTTTTCATACTTTTTTGTAAACTCGAGACGACAATATGATGATATTGAAGTTGAGGCTTCTTCACCTTTTTTCGCGCCACCATTCCAGACTTGTGTAATAAGTATCACATGGTGCTTGCATGGACTTCCGTTATCTTACTATTACGAAGCATACGAGCCACATTCACTGCTGTGTTTGTCGCGCCAGAAGTGATAGTTCGTGATGAGTCAACTAGACACTGATATTTTGCCTGAATTTCCACCTCTTTTGCCTGAATGTCCACTTGAGAACAGGTTGTAATTGGTAGCATACAAGAAAAAGATTGTTCCACCTCCAGGAGCAAAATAGTAACAATGCAGTTACATGACAAGAATCTGCATAACTAAGCATATGCTAAAGAGTTGCAAGTCAAATTGATGTATGAAATAGCCAAGATGATTGTCTATAAAATGATGGCAGTATCACGGTCAAAGCTGTAGTGGATGGTGAGATAAGGAGCCTGAAAGTCAAAAGTTCAAAACATTGGGGGGGTATATATACCTTCTTTGCTACTGAAAGTACCTCTAAAGCTACCTACAGGGCGCCCTACATATATACCTACTGAGGTGACCTATATACTTACCTACTGGCGGGCTATGTAACTACCTATCTACTGAGGGGGCCTATATGCCTTCCCATTCTGAAAGTATCACTCAGCAGCTACCAGTTTAACCTTGATTGGTTATGAAAAATGGGAGGGCCCCATAGTTTTTATTTATAATTTGTGTATTTAAATATTTTTAGTAAATATGATTAAAAATAATGAGGGGTTCCCCCATTTTTCATAACAAGCCAAGGTAATACCAGCAGCTGCTGGCTGATGCTATCTGGATGGGAAAATCTATGGATATTAGGCCCTACCTATCCTAAAAGTACCAGCCTGCAGCCATTCTAGCAGCAGACCATCACATTAGAAGGTTCACTTCTAAAGGTAATGTGATTCTTCCCAGTACCCCTGGTACATTGAGTACTGGGGTAATAGTGACAGGAGGTTAATGTTAGTCATGGAATGACAAAACACACAGTTGACCCTAAGGCCCAGTAATAGTAACAGAGAGGCATCTGTCAGAAGCTCCATTACTTACACTTGAATGGAATGGCAGGAAAAACCACTATATTTAAATAAACACTCGCCTCGTTGATCATTTTATTTAAAAAATGGATCCAACTTTTGTCTAATGTAGTCCAACGAATCTGATGTAGTCCAATAGGTCCGATGAAGTCCAAAGGGAAACCTGTGGTAGAACAGAAACACTACATAAAACATGACTGTACTCATCTCTATTTCATGCACCCTCTGAACATCATTATTGCAGCTGATCTTCTGGGTGTACTGGGGACAGAGTTCAAGCCACACAATATGATCCTGAGGGGTGCAGGTCACAGCTGCAGGGCAATCTCCAGGAGGTTGTGGCTGAAATCTATGGCTTGTACCCCCTGTCCTGCCCTTAACCCCAACCATAGCTTTAAGCGGCCTACGACTAACACTAAATACAACCCCCACCTATCAACCCATAACCCCTCACACACACACATCTTCACTTATCAATCCATGGAAAGTTTGTATGGAGGTGGGAATCGGGTAGGAGGGTGTTGGGAATGTGAGGATTATAAAATGTATATGTGGCAAATTCTGCAGAGATGAGTTATGGTCAGGAGAAGTCATCATGGCAGTATGGGTCGAAAGGAAAAAATAAGGGGGAAGACAAGTACTATCAGAGAAAAGTGAGTCAGTGGCTGTAACTGCATTGTAATCAGTTATATATCTGCAGAGCCTGTATGCAACTGGTAGTCACATGTGGTGGTCACATTTAGTCATGGTCAAGCAGTATTATTTTATTATTTGGTCCTTAGTTAGTAGTATTATCGGGATTGTGGGATTTTTTTTAATAACAGTAATAAATTTGATATATTTGCTACATTTATGAGAGAATTATTTAGAAACTGCATGTCTGTTATTTATAAGGTATTACAGAATCATACATAGATGACAGCATTTGAAAAAGCAAATTTGTCTTATATAGTGCACTGTTAATGTGATGTACAATATCCATGTGGAATATGGGGACGATTATTGACAGAAGCATACCTTTTTCTCTGAAAAAAAAACATATGCCACACTTCACAATGTGGCATTAAAAATACTGTGTGAACCCAGCCCTACTAAGCAAAATGTAACACAGAGGGCCCGTGCTCTGTAAGTTTTAGGACCCTAAAAACGCCCCTGGAAATGACACAGTCATCCTGGAATTAAGATCTCTTTCTTCCAGCTACACCTCCTGTAAGGCCTTGTCTCCTTGCTCCACCACTGTGTATATCAGGCACTGCCCATCTGTAGTTAGCTAGCCCTCTGAGCTCCAGGTGCCACCGGCACTGGCCTGCTATGAGGCATTTAGATGCACATATAGAGCTTAAGTAGTTCAGTGTCCCAGCACCTTACATAATTAGGAGCTGTTGACTCAAGGAGAAAATTAGAAAAATACCATATTCTGCCAATCTGGGGTTATGTGGACCCACAGAGAACATTGGCCCATAGCAGTTGCTATGGTTTCTATGGCAGATATGCCCAGACCTCCCAGGTATCTCAGATACAGTGGGACAGGGTTGTCCCACTGTCCCTGGAGGCTTGTCACTTGTCTCGGCAATGCTGGGCATATGCCATGGATGTCTGAGGGCTGCATCCTCAAGATGTTCATGCAGTTAAAAATTATGGTGGGGAAGGGAGCCATTACCTCCCAGCCCTACCACGGACTATTTTAGGCCTTAGGCCTACAAACAGGGCTGGGACAAGGTGTTCTGGTGCCCTAGGCAAATAAGGCATGTAGCGCCCCCAACCCCATCTCCCGATGTAAAATTCTACCCAGTCCATACCTATTTGTGCCCTCTTCCTGCCTGGGATGAAGTGGAGCCCTAGGCGGTCGCCAACCTTCGCCTACCCGTCGTCCCGGCCCTGCCTACAAGAGTCCAGTGGCAGCTGAGGAAAATAGTGTCCAAATGCAGGCAGCATGAAAATGATTGCAACATGCTGCAGTCTTGGGGATATTGTGGCTATGATGGCGGTATTATTTGACCCTTGTGTCATAATAAATTATTGGTCACATAAGTGTACTATATTTTGTTCAGTAACAATATGGTGATAATAGTTGTTCATTGTATAGTGGTATTTGGTAACTGACTATTATTTAAAGGTGCAGAAGTCCCTAAACATATAATAGGAATTGGTTTTGGGACAAATATTGTATGTTGAAAGAATTATTCTATGAAAAATTGGTAGTAGGATCCAAAGCCCCAGAGTGCTCCTGTTTGAAGGGAGTGACTGGCGGTCAAGTATACACAACACTGCTCTATGTAGAAGGGTTGTCCAGGTCAAAACTTTACTGTCAATAGCTGCTGCTGCTGGAAAATGGCAAAAAAGGCATTACTTACCTCCTTGATCATTTTTGTTCCAGTGCCACCTTTGTCACAGCTCTCGTCTGATCTTCTGTTGATTACCTTGTCCTGGCAATCAGAACATGACATAGGTATAGCTTGGTGAACATTCAGTTTCGTCATGTTGTGAGAAGACATGTGCTTGCGGCACTCAGTCATCGGCTGCAGCGGTGATGTTCCAAATGCCAGGGCCAGAAAGTCAACAGAAGACCAGCCGAGAGCAGCGGCAGAGACATGCTGGAAAAGAGACCAGTGGGGAGGGAAGTATCACTTTTTTAATATTCTATCAGCAGCAGCTGACAGTAAACTTTTGACCTCGAGAACCCCTTCACAATATCAGCAGCACTCTGCAAGCATTAAAAAACTGTCAAACAGAACATAGGAATTTTTTGGGAAAAGCATTTCTGCTATTTTGGAATACATGAAACTTTTGAGGTTCTTAGTGTACATTTTTGATCAAAAGTGTAAAAGCCCATCTATCAACGGCAAGGTGACCTCAATCCAGATGTGAACCTACTCTACATGTTACCTCTCTTGGTGACCTCCACATTTCAGGAAAAGAAGATTCCAGTTATAACCTGATCTGATTAAGAAACTTGTGCAGATGGCTGGAGTGCAAAAACTAAGATGGGGCCAGACACTTCCCCATGAAAACAGTCTAAAAACAAAATATGGTCAGCACATCTATTTTGAAAAATAAATATATAGGTGCACACTGGAGTGGCAGCCAAAAGCAATGCAAACACAACACAATACCAGCAGCACTCTATAAGCACTAATAATACAGTCAAAGTGGGCACAAGAATTTTTTTTTTAGAAAAGCATTCCTATTACTTTGGAAATATGAAAATTTTGAGGTTCTTAGGAGGACATGTATGAAAACTGTCTTGGTGTAAGACTTTCTTTGTTCCCATAGCGACCAATCAGAGCGCCCCTTTCATTTCATCAGAGCACGATATGAAACGAAAAAAGAACTCTGATTTTTTGCTATGGCAACAAAGAAAGTTTTAGACCAGGAAAGTTTTCATACATGTGGCCCTTAGTATACATTTTTTATCACAACTGTAAAGGCCTGTCTACCAACGGCAAGGTGACCTCAATCCAGATGGGAATCTACTCTACCGCTATAGAAGATTCCAGCTATAACCTGATCTGATTAAGAATCCTGTGCAGATGGGTGGAAACATTCAAACAGTCTAAAAACAAAATGTGGTCAGAACATCCATTTTGAAAAATAAATATATAGGTGCACGCTGGTGTGGCAGTCCCATAGATAGTGAATGGAGCAATAGTATGCATACTCTTGAGCCGCTCCATTCAGTAGAACAGTAACAGTGATTAGCTGTTGGATATTCAAGACGTTGAGCAGTCCAGACTGAACGGATTTTCTGCCGGACGGTTTTCTACACCGCTGAAGTTCCGAAAAAATTAGAACATGTTCATTCTTCTGTCCAGTTTTTGGGCGGAAGATGTGCATTTCAATGGTTGAGAGGGACTGGTGAATCCTCGGTCAGAACCGTCACCCAAAAACCATGTAAAAGATGTCAAAATACCTGCCGGATTCTTTAATCAGAATTTTCATACTGCCGTGTGGACGCACCTTAAATGTTTTATATGTATGCGAGGTGCCACTTTTGTTCCGGTGCTGGTCTGCTGAAGGAGGCTAGGGATGACTAGGTGTGCTTGGGTGTGATAAGAAGTATGACTAAAGAGGCACATTACCTCTTTATGTTCCCTGAAATTTGGGAGATATACTTACACCAGTGATTCTTCTCATTCATAGTAAAATGCTAATTATTTTCTTTATTAACAGATCATTATACTGTTAAATTGAAAATGGATGATTCCTACATTAGGTAGTTGTATTTACTGTTCCACATTTCTGTTACCATGTACACTCCACTATTTTACATCTATTTACCAGATATCAAATGAAATCAGTAAGATGAGGTCTATAAATGATTAGTCTGTAGACAAAACTACATAGTTAATTAAACTTTATAGTTTATTATACTTTGTGTGAATGTGTAAATGCCATAATTGAGTCTAATGTGGGGCAGCTGCTGTAAACCCATGAAATAAAAAATTGTTTCATTTACAAATTTAGTAATTCTGCTGTGATTATAAATTCGATCCCTGAGATTTGTGATTTAAAGTAAGACCGGTTTCTCACTGCTGCAGCCCAGATGCTTTTTAGGGTCCATGATATAGTCACAACACTCAGACGCCATATTTCTACAAAACCAGATTTAGATCACTGGGGTATATAAATTTGGTTAAACAGCACAAGGGAGTCAGGCTACTATGGCCAAACTATAGATCCCAAAATGCACTTAAATGGAACCCTGCCTCAGTGATGGTGCCACAGATGGTGGTCAGATGATGCCACAGTGCTAATTAAGGTACTTTGGCCACATCATTCTTAGGCAATGTTCACACAGCTTATTCAAGCCGTAATTGCGGGACGGATTTCGCCCGCAGTTACGGCTTGAATAAGGGGCGGGGTGGAGGAGCTGCCCGCCGGCCCCATAGACATTGCATTATCTACGGCGCGTAAGCGCCGTAAATAATGTGCATGTCACTTTCTCCACCCACGGCGGATTCGCCGAGCGGGGAGGAGCGACGGAATGTCACTGGGTGAGCCATGGAATACTATGGAGGTGTTGGTTTTATTTGTAACCAATAAAAGTTATTAAGTTTTATTGCAACTACTGGATTCGCTGGATCATCTTTCACTTGTGGACTAGTTGTTCTGCGTCTTGCTCTGGACGAGATCCGTGCGATCCATTCCACCGGTGCCGCATGACTGTGGGTGAGCTGACATTTTCGTTTTGCACTTTTAGGAGCGACGGAATCCATAGTTCTCTATGAGAACTGTGGATTACCGTAATGACTGGGACGAATTGGAGCCGTACTGCAGCGCAAATACGGTGCGCAGTACGGCTCCAATCCGCGCCCAAATAAGCCGTGTAAACGAGGCCTTAGTATCAGGTGCAGTCAGAGGTGGGACCCTTATGTTCACAAAGTAAGGAAAAAAAGCAACAAACCATGATTTACAATAGAAATCCCATTTTTGGGAGTCTGTAAGGCATTTTTTCACTTTGATCAGCGTGTAACCCCAAGCGGGGGGGGGGGGGGGGGGGCGGCCCCCCACGGGCCCCATCGACATGCATTGCAAGGCCCCAACCCCGCTAACAATTGACATTCATTTTTTCCCCCCCCGTACAAAACAACCCCCGGGAGGGGCGAATTCCATAGCCTTTATGAGACTATAAATTTACCGTAATTTGCGGTGTGAAATTTCGCAGCATAAAAGCCTTCCAAAAGAACAAAAACCCAAAAAACCCAAATTAAAAAAAAAAAAAAAAACGATTTGACGGGGTTTTGTTGTAACCTAATGTGGATAAAAAAATAGCAAAGATCTATGCTTTTTGTAGCAAAACGGTTTTTTAAAAATTTGGATTATAATGCAATGTTTTCATTTTAGGAGAAGCTAGATTATCTTTTGCTACTTTTCTGGAACAGGTGAGCTGGATTTTTTTCTATTAATGTGTGTTGACCTCCACAGTTTAATCCAATGACATATGTCTAGGAAACGAAGGATTTGGCAATTGATTTCACCCGGATATTTAAAATCAAACCCAAATCATGAATGTTTCAGATTTAAACCCTTTTCCCCAGTCTCTATAAGAAGATATAAGGCACTGAGGAAAGTGGTGGTGTCAATTTCCAGTATTTCAATTAATTAAAAAAAAAAAAAAAAATTTTTTTAACGCCTTAATGATCACCCACCGACTATAGACGGCGGGCAGTGCAGGTTGTCTTTCTGCAGTGACGTCTAGAGACGTCGCTGCAGAAAGAGGGATTTTGTGTCTCCCAGCTCTGCAGATGCACTAGTAACAGAGTTGTATACGCCCTCACTAGTGAAGTATGTGTATTCCATGGTCTACAAGCTGGTTTACAATGTAAATTTTCCGGCTTTAAAAAATGGTTTACTCAAGCTCAATAAGTCTGGCAAAACACTAAAAACTTTATTTGGGGGTAAAAGGTTTACTCCAAAAAATGACTGGAACCTGGGTTTTTAAAATACTTTAAAGGATGAAATAAAAGGGTTTAGCCCTTGACACCCCCCAACCTACACGGGGCTTCCTTTTGCCCCCCCGAAAATGGTATTTGTGGGTAGCCGAGTCCTTCTCTTCAGTTTCTTTTCTTTTCATTAGTGAGAAGGGATGCAGTGGATATTTTGGGGTGCCTGGATTGTGTTGCAGTGCGATTTATGTTCAATTTTCCATCTGAGTGAAAGATGGGTGCAAATAAGATTGAGTGGAAATAAGTCAACTCCTTTGCATTGGCCACCCACATCATGTGCTGGTAAGTGTGTGCGTAATGTTTACCAGGAGCCTATGTAAGTATAATACTAGCAGAAAAGATAATAGTACACAGTGAGTAGTGAAAACTCTGAAAACCCAGTGATGTTATAGCATTACTAGAAAATGGCACCAAGGGTAGGACCAGCTCTCATTATACCCAACAAAAAGGCTTCAGAATGTGCCCGCATCCAGCGCCGAAGCTCAGTAGCTATTGGTAGTCAATCATTCTCCTAATGAATATCAACCCTTATTCAAGTGAAATGAATGTTTGGATTTGCTGGAAAGTTTCCCATTGGTTGAACAAATATATTGCTTTTAAAGGCAATGGATTATTATATTTTTAATCCATAAAATGTTTATCCCCTAAAAGTGCCCATGGTGGCTTCATCATGCCAACCCTGCATAGCACTATAGTCAGAATTATTATATAGGTGAGACATATCAACTAATCGTATTTGTAACAGACATTAGGAATTTTGATATTTTGTGGAGCTCACTACTAACAAATATCTGGAGACCTCTCTTATAGGGCACATTTTACAGAATGCAAAAGAAGGTAATAGCCTGAGTGTGATTTATACTATTCAAGACTATTGCGAGTGCATTACATTGTGGATGATTCCTATGAACGACATCAAAGTGGACTACATCCAGACTCATGCCTTCATTTGTCCATGAATAATCAATTTTCCCGGTTGATTTGGCAAACTCTGTACCCGTCACATTAAAGGATCAAGGTTGCATTGCACACTAGCTACACAAAGAAAGTCATTGCCTTGTAAAAGCCATTGAAACATTTGTGCAAGATTTACAGACTAGACATGCCTTTTAAACTATTAAATTTTTGCCTACATTTTTCTAAAGCAGCAGGTTTAGTGCATTTATTAATATGAGTAATAGATAGCAGACCTAGTAAGATTTCCCATAACATGAGTATTTCCTAGTTCATTTTCATATTTCGGTGGTTATCACTTCTTTTTATTAGCTAAGCAGTAATTGACATCATGCCAAGAGTTGGTTCACATTATTTACATCTGTATCATACACAGGCCTTCCATTCCACAACATGGGTATTCTGAATAATGAGGTGAAATGTGAAAAAACCTTCTTGCACCAATTATGCAGGGAATAATGTTTTCATGGCGTTCATTTTTGGGTTTATAAAAAATTGTTACTTTTTTTGAAGGTTTGGGGTAAAAATTTTTAATGAACAAATATGCAGGGTTTTTGTTATATTTTAGAACTTTAAAAAAATATAGTCTCCATTTCTTAACTTTGATCTGCAGCGCCATTTTACACGATCAATAACTTTTTAGATTTTCCAGATATGGACCTAAGTGATGGCTAATTTTTTGTGAGCTGAAGTGTAGTTTTTATGGTACTATGTTTGGAGATGTGACTTCTTGATCACTTTTTAACCCAATTTTTTGGGGAATATGAAATGAACAAAAAAAACCAAAACACAATTTTGGTTTTTGGAATTTTTTCTTCTACGTTGCTCAGTGGACGGCGTAAGTGATGTTATGTTTTAATAGATTGTAATTTTACAGGTGTGGCAATACCAAATATGTGTAAGTTTCCTATAATTTTTATTTGTAAAATGGGGACGGAAGGGCGTTAAGAACTTTTAATATTTTTTATTTTATTCTTAAAACTTTTATTTATTTTAACATTCTCCCCCCGGGGACCTCTAAGGCTTTATCACAGTACATCCTTTTATAATATACATAGATTATGTGAATTTTGTCCAAAATAAGTTTTATCACCTTCTGCCTAACATGGGATATAACGGAAGCACTGACATGACGGCTATGGAAGCCTTCAATAGGCTTCCAGCTGCCATGGCAAGCACTCAAAAAAATTGCAGGGGGATGAACAGTGCAAAGCACAGTTCCTCATTCATTTACACAACGCGGACACCATCGATATGAGAGGTTAAATTTATTGACCATATCAGCATGTTGTGTTTTTTTGTCAGTAGCATACTACGGTACAATGATAAATGGTGCAGCTACAGTGGTTGCAGTACTCAAAGTTTGAACGAAGCCCCTTACCAGGGCCACAGCAGTGGGAGTGTAGTACCAGAGCCCACCAGTGGACTTTATTTTTGGGGACCCACTTTACGTGCTAAAACATGACTGTGCTGTCCTTCCCCTCTTTTTTATGCTTCTTTTTCTTGCCTTTTTCCCTGAAAAGCATGCCCAGGGCTGCATTCCCAAGGGGCCCCCTCCCTAGGGGCCCATCAGGTATCCTTGCCCTTTTTGTGGGCCATTTAGCTGTCTAAAGGCACCCTCCCCAAGCTGACTGGGCTGCTTTGCTTTGGCAAACAAGGGGGGTATCCTGATTCTCCCTTTGTCCCTCCCCTTTACGGGGGAAGGAAAAACCCTGAGGTGGGGGAATAGAGGAGAGGAAAGAAGTCAGAATCAAACTCATTTCTTCTATATCTCCCTATCTGTAGACTTTTAGCTGAACACGTATTAGAAAACATAACTTTTATCCCATACATACATATAATAACAAAGCTCTATCTCCCCCAGCATTCCCCCCATAATATTACAACAAAAAAAATTTTTTATTTCCACACTCCCGACACATTTCCCCCTAAAAAAGATGGGTTTTCATCGGGGGATTAAATATGATCGCTGTAAAGTTAACAAAAATGGTACCAAATGAGGGACCTTTTAAAAAAAAAATCCCATTAAAAAATTTGGGACTTATCAAAGTTCTGTGAGGCTTGTACGATGATGCGTGTTCACAGGAGCATACTGATGTGTTGGTATCCAGGATGTGTAGGAGCTCCAATTCATTTAATGGCATTTTTTCTTAAAAGGTCCATCATTCGAGTACCATATATGTGTTAACTTTACAGCAATCATATTTAATCCCCTGGAACCCTATTTTTTTTTGGGGAGAAACGCTCGGGGTGCTGGAAATAAATTTAGTATTGTTGTATTAAGGGTGGGAATGCTGGGGGTAGATGAGCATTTTTTATATATATATGGTAGGGTTTATTGTAGCAAAGAGATCCAGTCGGCTATTTTAAAAACAAGCCCCCCTTATCAACTGCCCCCGCTGATTGGGATGGGGTTAAAAAGGGGCTGGTATTAGGTGATTTGTTGGTGATTATATAGGGGAACATATAGAGATTTTAATATTATTTATTAAAAGTTATATTTTACCAGGGATTTATATTTTACACCGGCCTTTAATAACAACAGACAAAGTTTCGGGGGGGAAAAATTTCTAGGGTTCTCTTCTTAAGAAGGACATCCCCAAATCGCAAGGCAACCACTCTTACTCATTTTCAGACCCCCTCTCTGGGCTCATGACAATCCTCAAAAATCCCTTCGGTTTCAAACCCAGTCCCTATACAAAATGTGACCCCTGTGACTCAGGAATTTCCCCATCCTCCCCCGGGGTTTCTCTTTCTCACCCAGTCCCCCAAACTGCTTATCTGTTTCTCTGATTTCATTTTGTAAGGGAAAAAAAAAACAAGACGACACCACCTTCCCGAGTCCCAAAAAAAGTTGTAAAGAAGGTGGCAAAAACCCTTATAAAGGTAAAAGCCAATTTTGGGGGAACAAATTTCCTTCCCGACTATCACAAAACTTGTTTTTATTATTCCCTCTAGAAAACACCCAGCCCTTTTTTGATCTCTTTTTATGAATTCACCATGACAATTCCCCCGGCAGAGAGTTCCACAGTTCCCTGCCTACATAAAAACTTTTCTTGTTTATTTAAGAAATTTTCTTTCCTCAAATGTGAGGATCCCTCTTTTTCTGGGATACGGGGTCCTTGGGTATAAATAATCTTGGGAGAGATCTCTATATAGACCTTTGATATATTGATACTTATTTATTATGTCCCCCCGAAGCCACCTTTTCGCTAACCTAAATAAATATAAACGTGTTGGTTATTGTGGTCTACTCGGTCCTTTTAGTACATTCTTTTCCACCTTTAACCTTTTTAAAAAGGTCTATCTAAGTTGTCTGTCCTCCTCAGGGGTCCGTATTCCTGGGGCCCATTTTCTCGTGCCTCTCTTATTTTCAGCTCCTTCTGTGCCTTTCCCACTTAAGGGTTTGCGAGATTGGGCTGCTCTCCTTTCACCGAATGCCCGTCTATTAAGGAAATAAGGGGGTTCCTTCTGTGTTCGTTCCCCCCAAAACCTTCAACTGAACTCTGAATCAAACTCCCCCCGCCTGCCCCCCCCCCTCCCCGCCCCCGGGCTTTGGGGAAATTGCGCTGGAGCAAAACACCCGGCTTTTTCACAAATATATGCGCTGTAATAAGCCATGGGAACATACTGTAACAGTGTTTAAGCCTCTAGCTCCACTCCTGTCAGCTTCTCTAATTGGCTACTTGTCCTAACAGCCCTAGCTCTCTCTCCCTCTGCTTGGCTGTTAACCCTTTCACCTCACCTACTAACTCAGTACCTCTAAAATAGTACTATCAATAATTTCCACTTACCAAAAAATTTTAAAAATAAAATACACACACACCATAATATAT
Source organism: Phyllomedusa bahiana (assembly GCA_025379985.1). Lineage (NCBI taxonomy): Eukaryota > Metazoa > Chordata > Amphibia > Anura > Hylidae > Phyllomedusa > Phyllomedusa bahiana. Next base: position 26,416 of record JAODAL010050684.1, read on the forward strand.
ATATATATATAAAATAATAAAACATACCCCAAAACCACACTATAACAAAACCTTTTTGCAGGAAGCCAAAGCCCCGACTCCTAAATTTTTTTCCACACCGCCCCCCTATACGGGGCACATGTTTTAATGAAAACTTTACAGTAAAAAAGGGGTAACACAGGCTTTTTATCCCCTTTAAGTACAAAAATCAAAAAAATTTGGGTAAAAACGACACTGCAACAAAAAGGGGGAAAAATTTTTTTAACCCTTTCGATTTTTCATGCTCCTATCCACCATCCACTACGCTTTGAAATAACTACCATCTTTTATAGACAATTATCTTTCCTATCTATACATAGATTATTTAGCATTTTGCATCCTTGGGGAGATTAATCATTGTTAGTGTTTTGTCCCAAAAAAAAATTTTTGGGTTCCACACTGCTTGAATCCTTCTGGACAGCTCTTGGGGCAGATTCAACATTTTGACCAAAACTGATCCAGGTCTTTTCTACAGACTGGATTGGGTTAGTCTGGGGACGTGGGTGCTGATCCTCAAGTCACTTCATTGTCTTAAACCATTCCTTTTTCAAAATTGAAATCTGCTTCAGGCTTGTCCTGCTGGAACACTATGTGTCCTTTTTATACCTTTATACTTGATGAAAAAAAGTAAATCTTGTAGGACATTTCTGTAGCTCACATTGAGGTCACCATGGGTCCTGGTCAAGTATCCAAAACCTTTTGGGTTGAAACATCCTATTCCTCGGTTTTTCCCCTGAATCTGAAGTTCCTCCTCTCTCGCTTCATTGGGCCCCCTTTCCCTGAT
>JAODAL010050685.1:0-27217 GCA_025379985.1 Phyllomedusa bahiana
GCTTTGGGTTTTTTTGGGGGGTTTGACTGATTTAATTGGTACAACGTTTTTATTTTATTTGTCGTGTTTGTGTTTTACTTGTTTTTCATTTTTTTAACTTTTTCACATTTATTTTTTACTTTTCCCCATAGGGGATTTGAATGAGAGAGCTTTAGATCTCTCATTCAATAGGACTCAATGCCCAGCTTGTTGCTGTGCACTGGTTCCTATGGTAACTGTCAGTCACGATGCCGGGCCAGGCCCACAGGGCACGGCCGGGCATCTTGACATCACAGACAACCCGGAAGGCAGTCTAGGCCCTCCATGCTGTCTGTCAGCACACAACAGCCGCACGATCGTGCGCTGCTGTCGCCGCCAGAGAAGCAGGAGGATCGATCTCCTCCTGCGTCTCTCTTAGTTATTGCGACCCGGTGGTCGCGATAATTCAGGGGGTAACCGGCCCCCCCACAGAGCTATCTCGGGTCGGGGCCGAAGCTGTGGGATGTCAGCTGTAATATACAGCTGAAACCCCACGCCGATCGTGCGAACTCTGCTTTAGAGTTCGCGCAATCCTCTGGACGTATGCATACGTCCAGCGGCGTGAACCCCCAAACGACCTGGACGTATGCATACGTCTCAGGTCGTGAAGGGGTTAAAATAAAGCAATATCAGAACACAAATGTATTTGGTAAGAATGTTTATTTACCTTTCTACAGATTTAGTCAATGAGATGGAAAAACCTCTTTAACTTCTACTGCAAGTAAAATATTTGAAGGTTTTCTAAGAGATGTCATATTGAAATATATCATTGAAAAATCCTTTATAATACAGCATCAACACAGACTGGAGGTTTGGGTGGAGAAATGACAAATACAATTTAATGTTGATAAATGTAATGTCATGCATTTGGGTCAAGAAAATAAAATGTACAAGTATGTATTAAACTGTATGGTACTGGGAAAAACTACTGCTGAAAAAGACATATATATATATTGATGGATAGTATTAAATTTAGTGAGCAACGCCAGGCAAAATTAGTGGAGGCATTATAAGATGTATACAGGGTCGTTCCTAGGGGCGGGCGAGGCTGGCGTTCTCCCGGGGCGGGGAGGCTCCGCTCACCCGAGGGGGGCGCCGCGACCGCCTGCCTCGCCCGCCCGGAGGTCAGCCCTTGACTCTGCGCAGCCGTTGTAACACGTCAGCGCAGAGTCACTCAGCAGCTGCACACACTCGCTGTGCAGCTGCTGCTACCAGGGAGCAGGCACGACAGCTCGGTCCCGTCCGGACTCTTCCCCAGGAACAGCGTCGCAGGGGGCACCCGGCTTTCACCGCGCCTCCTGCGACGCTGGTTCTCCTCGGCGCTCAGCTCTGCCGCCGAGGAGATCTCTGACGTCACGCTGCTTACACCGCTCAGCAGCTCCCGGAGCTGGACGCGCAGACTGAGGTGAGTAGATTTTTGTTATTTGATAATTCCTTACAGAGGGGCATCACTGGCTACACTGGGGGGCATCACTGGCTACAGGGGGGCATATCACTGGCTACAGGGGGGCATCTACTGGCTACAAGGGGGGCATCAATGGCTACAAGGGGGGCATCAATGGCTATAGGGGGGCATCAATGGCTACAGTGGGGGCATCAATGGCTACAAGGGGGTCATCTACTGGCTACAAGGGGGTCATCTACTGGCTACAAGGGGGGCATCACTGGCTACAAGGGGGGCATCACTGGCTACAGGGGGGCAGCACTGGCTACAGGGGGGCATCACTGACTACGGGGGCATCTACTGGCTACAGGGGAACATCTACTGGCCACAGGAGCATCTACTGGCCACAGGGGCATCTATTGGCTAAAGGGGGCATCAACTGGCTACAGGGGGCATCAACTGGCTATAGGGGGGCATCACTGGCTACAGGGGCATCAACTGGCTACCGGGGGCATCACTGGCTACAGGGGGGCATCACTGGCTACAGGGGGGGCATCAACTGGCTACAGGGGGCTACTACATGGCTACAGGGGGCATATTACATGGCTACCATATGAGGTGCTATAGATGGGGAGTTTGTATAGAGATAGGAATTGGTAGAGAAGTGATGATAAATTGAGGAGTCTAAGATGTTTGTTTTGTAAATTTGACAGTGAAGAGTCGGGAGTAGTCGTCATGGCGTCTGGGACAGATGGAAAAGAAGAAGAAGAGAAAGAGAATAACTCTTCAGAGACATCTCCTGTGAGTCACTAGCCATAACTTTACTGTCATCATTTATATGTCTGCATAGCCTGTGTTCAGCCGGTATCCATCACTTTATGGTCACTGTATGCCGGTAATATTGATTGAAATATAATGGTTTGTATTCAGTAATGGTCAGTTTCTATTATTCAGTCACTATATGGTGGTGATATGTGGTCATATTGTGGTGGTATTATTCGGTCACTGTGTGCTGGTGACATGTGGTCTTAGTGGTCTTGGGATTCTGGTTTTGTGGAGCAGTGTTATTTGGTAACTGTATGACTATTATTTAGTAGTTTTATACGTTGCACATTGTGGTAAAGCTTTTTGTATATTTTGGCTTTGGTTTATGGTGATGCAATGTGGCGCCATATGTTACGGGGGGCGAAATTTCTTCACCTCACCCTGAGTGAAATTTAGCCTAGGAACGGCCCTGGATGTATAGATACTCATGACAAAAATTCAGTTGTGCCTCTCTACAAATCTCTGATGAGGACATGGAATATTGTATACACTTTTGGATGCTGATGTGTAAGATGGATTTAACTGTGCTGCAGCGGATGTAGAAGAGATTGACAAAATTGTTTAGGGGAATGGGTAAATTGTAGTACCAAGACAGATTATTAAATTTCAGGTTATTTAGCTTGGAAAAAAATGTATGACAAGGGGACATCCTCTACTGCAAAGAAAGTATAGAAAGTTTCACTTATTGTTTTAGATGGATATTCTTCACTGTAAGGGAATCGAAAATATGGAACTTCCTGCTATGCTACAAGAGATTGAGCTCATGGATTTATTGATCAAGTTCAAGAAAGATCTATAAAATAATAATAGGCTTTAGGTACAAGAGTTTAGAAATGGGTTTTTGATTCAGGGATTTATTCTGATTGCCATATGTGGAGTCAGGAAGGAATTTTTCCTTTGCTAAAGGGAAGGTGGCATCCACCTGTAAGTGATTGATTTTATGATGATTAAAAAGCAGAATATATAAAAAAGAAAGATTTAATACATAAAATGAAATTAAAATGATACTTAGCTGCAGTTACAGATGTTACAGTAATAGTTTTTAAACAATGAAATGGGGAACCTTGCTGTACATCATGAATTAATATACAATCTTTGATGGTGAACAAATATGGTCCGAGCCGAAGCTAGCTAGATGTGTACACTCACCGGCCACTTTATTAGGTACACCATGCTAGTAACGGGTTGGACCTCCTTTTGCCTTCAGAACTGCCTCAATTCTTCGTGGCATAGATTCCACAAGGTGTTGCAACGATGCTCAATTGGTACCAAGGGGCCCAAAGAGTGCCAAGAAAATATTCCCCACACCATGACACCACCACCACCATCCGAATGTCGCAGCAGAAATCGAGACTCATCAGACCAGGCAACGTTTTTCCAATCTTCTACTGTCCAATTTCGATGAGCTTGGCCAAATTGGAGCCTCAGTTTCCTGTTCTTAGCTGAAAGGAGTGGCACCCGGTGTGGTCTTCTGCTGCTGTAGCCCATCTGCCTCAAAGTTCGCCGTACTGTGCGTTCAGAGATGCACTTCTGCCTACCTTGGTTGTAACGGGTGGCTATTTGAGTCACTGTTGCCTTTCTATCAGCTCGAACCAGTCTGCCCATTCTCCTTTGACCTCTGGCATCAACAAGGCATTTCCGCCCACAGGACTGCCGCTCACTGGATGTTTTTTCTTTTTCGGACCAATCTCTGTAAACCCTAGAGATGGTTGTGCGTGAAAATCCCAGGAGATCAGCAGTTTCTGACATACTCAGACCAGCCCTTCTGGCACCAACAACCATGCCACGTTCAAAGGCACTCAAATCACCTTTCTTCCCCATACTGATGCTCAGTTTGAACTGCAGGAGATTGTCTTGACCATGTCTACATGCCTAAATGCACTGAGTTGCCGCCATGTGATTGGCTGATTAGAAATTAAGTGTTAACGAGCAGTTGGACAGGTGTACCTAATAAAGTGGCCGGTGAGTGTATACACCAGGCTTTTATACTAGATAAAGCTACATGATTTAGCTGTCAGAATGACTAAACATAGTACACATTCTTCTTCACTCCTTTTAATAGTGTAACGTTTGTAAGGGCTTCAGTCAGCACTATGGAGGTGGAGGGTGGGTGTAATCAACTTTAACAGAATGCAAAGATGGAAAGTTCAGTTGAACATCTGACCAGAAATAGATGATGTTGTGAGTGGCGCCGCGCTCCGGCCCGCGGGCCGCAGGCGCACCCGTGCCCTCTCCCCAGGGTGCCTGCCGGGGACGGGAAGTGCCACTGGCCGTGGGAAGAGCTGCAGGCGCACTCACTCTGAGCACTTACCAGACCGCGCTCCTGTCCCGTCCGCGCCCTCAGTCGGCCGAGGCGCACGCGCCCTCGCTCGTTCTTGTAAATTTAAAGGGCCAGCGAGCCGGTAATTGCCTAATTGCCAGGCGCTGCCCCTATATATTGGTTCGGTCCATGGTACTTCCTTGCTGGATCTATGTTGCCTCATGCCTTAGTAAAAGCGTTCCTTAAGTGTGTTCTTGCCTTGCCGGGTACCAGACCTTTTGCTACGTTTCTCAACTCCGAATCTCTGCTGCCTGCCCTGACCTTCCTGCCTGCACACGACTATGGTTCCCATCTCACGATTCTGTACCTCGCTGCACCTCGGCCGCCACCGCAAGCCCGCCTCATCAGGGGTAGCGACCTGGTAGGACTCCCGCCGCAGCACGTCCATCCCGCTTTGCGGCAGGCTCTGGTGAAACCGGGACCTGCTTAGACTCCGCTCCCTGGCGTGGTTGTTGCCACTGCTTGCAGTGGTCCAGTGAATCCACTAACCCGGCCGTTACAGTTAGATCCAGCCATGGATCCTGCCAAGGTGCTCCTGCCAAGTCTTGCGGATCTTACGACCATTGTTTTCCAGCAGTCGCAGCAGATCGCGCAACAGGCACAGCAACTGGGCCAGCTGTCCACCATGATGCGACAACTCCCGGCGTCCCAGCAGCAATCGTCTTCTTCGCCGGTGATTCCATCGCCTCCTGCCGTCCCGCTGGCAACCGTGGGCCCAAAGCTTCGTCTACCATTACTCACCAAGTTCGACGGGGACCCGAAGCTTTGCAGAGGTTTTATTACCCAGTGCTCCATGCACGTGGAGCTAATGGCCGACCAGTTCCCCACGGAAAGGTCAAAAGGGGCATTTGTGGTGAGCCTGCTATCCGGAAAGGCCCTGGCTTGGGTTGCACCCCTTTGGGACCGGAACAAACCTGTGACAGCAGACCTACAGGCTTTCCTCACTGAATTCTGCAGCGTTTTCGCAGAAGCTGTCAGCAGCGTCCCCAGCGCTCGGGAAACGCTAGCACATAGGTGCCGTAGGAGAGGCGTTCCTATGTGCTAATTCTCCCTCTCAACGATTAATGTTGCCAGTGGAGGTAACGACGGATGCTGGTCTATCGCTCCGGGCCCCTGCCTTCCTGGACTCTGGCTCAGCCAGGAACTTCATTCAAGACTCCTTGGTGTCCCGTTACCGCTTGCCAGTGATCTGTCTGGAGAAGCCACTCTCCTCTGTCAGTGGGGAGCTTCTTAGCGACTCCATTCAATTCGTAACCCGGCTAGTGTCCCTCCGTGTAGGGGTCTTGCACAAGGAGAAAATCTCTTTTCACATTCTGCCTCGTGCTTCCTCGGCGATCCTGTTGGGGCTAACCTGGCTGCAACGTCACGCCCCTACGCTTGATTGGAAGACAGACGAGGTCATGCGTTGGGGATCGGAGTGCCAGGATCTCTGTTTGGTGGCACCACGCCCGGTGACCACCTCTTCTCCACAGTCACCCTTCAAGCCTCTGCCAGACCTGCCAGCAGAGTACCAGGATTTTGGGGACATATTCTCGGAGAAACAGTCTGAGATGCTGCCACTCCATTGGCCTAATGACTGCCCAATTGACCTCCTCCCCGGAACAAGCCCCCCGTGGGGAAGGGTCTACCCGCTGTCTGTGCCTGAGACTCAGGCCATGTCGGCCTATATTTAGGAGAATTTACAGAAAGGTTTTATTAGCAAATCCTCCTCTCCAGTGGGTGTCGGGTTCTTCGTCGTACAGAAAAAAGATGGCTCACTTCGTCCTTGTATTGATTACAGAGGGCTAAACAAAATCACGGTGAAGAATCGCTACCCTCTACCACTGATCTCTGAGCTCTTCGATCGTCTCCGGGTAGCCAAGGTGTTTTCCACGTTGGACCCTCGGGGGGCCTACAACCTCATCAGAATTTAAGAGGGGGACGAGTGGAAAACGGCCTTGTTGTATTTCAGTTGTATTTCAGGAATTCATTGATGACGTCTTCAGGGACCTGCTTTACACCTGTGTCATCTGGACGATATCCTGATTTTTTTCTCCAGACATTCAGACTTATCGGGTACAGGTGCGCCAGGTTTCACCAGGCCAGCCTTCCATTCCTCGGGTACATAGTCTCCAATCGGGGTCAACAGATGGACCCAGCTAAACTCTCTGTGATCCAGCAGTGGCCACGACCTGTCGGCCTTCGGGCGATAAAAGGCTTCCTGAGGTTTGCCAACTACTATCGGCAATTCATTCCCCATTTCTCCACACTGGTGGCTCTCACTAGAAAAAACGCAAATCTGAAATGTTGGCCTCCGGCAGCCGAGAAAGCATTCTTCGAACCGAAGACCGCTTTTTCCTCAGCACCTATCTTGGTCCGTCCAGATCCAGAGAAACCCTTCTGCCTAGAGGTGGATGCCTCTTCCGTGGGAGCGGGGACGGTCCTTACACAGAAGGGCCCCAAAGGCAAGACTCTCACATGCGGTTTCTTTTTCAAGACCTACTCACCGGCGGAACGAAATTATGCCATTGGAGATCGGGAACTGTTGGCCATCAAATTGGCTCAGGAGGAATGGCGACATCTGCTGAAGGGAGCTCGACACCCATTTAACATCTTCACTGACCACAAGAACCTCTGGTACCTCCAGACGGCCCAGCGTTTAAATCCTCACCAGGCCAGGTAGTCCCTCTTTTTCTCTCGTTTCGACTTCAAGATCCATGTCTGACCGGCTGAGAAAAATGTCAAGGCGGACGCCCTCTCCCGTGCTTCTGACGTTGCCGGCGAAGAACCAGTATCTCAGCACATCATTGCCCCTGAACAGCTGGTCCACGTGGCTCCTGTAGATCTTCGAAGTGTCCCACCGGGGAAAACTTACATATGTTCAGCGCTCAGGAGAAAAATTCTGGAGTGGGGGCATAGTTCTCTTCTGGCCAGTCACCCCGGTACAAGTCCTATGCTCTTATCTCGCTGCACTACTTGTGGCCAACTCTGCTCCAGGACGTCAAGGATTTCGTTCTCTCCTGTGCCACGTGTGCCCGGAACAAGGTCCCACGCCATAGGCCCACGGGCCTCTTAGTCCCTCTGCCCATTCCGGAGTCCCCATGGACACACATAGGGATGGATCATGGACCGTCCTTCCTCCTCAGGGAATTTTGTCATCTGGGTGGTCACGGACCGATTCTCGAAGATGTCCCACTTTGTGCCCCTTCCTGGTCTTCCTTCTGCCCCTCAATTGGTGGGTCATTTCTTCCGTTTACATTTTTCGTCTGCATGGGTTACCCTCGCACATCGTCTCCGATCGGGGCGTTCAATTTGTCTCCAGATTTTGGCGTGCCCTGTGTTCTCGCTTGCAAGTCAAGTTGGACTTCTCTTCTGCCTATCATCCCCAGACGAATGGACAAGTGGAGAGAGTAAATCAGATCTTGGGGGAATACCTGCGTCATTTTGTGTCCGGTCGCCAGGACAATTGGGCCGAGCTGCTTCCATGGGCTGAGTTCTCCTACAACCATCGGGACTCTGACGCTACGGGTGTTTCTCCATTCTTTGTGGTCTATGGTCATCACCCACGCCCTCCCCTCCCCTTGGCTATGGCTTCCGAGGTTCCCGCTGTGGACAACCAATTTCGCGATATCAAGTCCATTTGGCGGGAGACCCGACATGCCTTACTCTGGACTTCGGCCCGCATGAAGACCCAGGCTGACAAGAGGAGGAGATCTTCTCCAACGTTACTCCCAGGGGACAAGGTTTGGCTTTCTTCCAAATAAGGTACGCCTCAAGATCTCCAGCTATAAGTTGGGTCCGCGGCTTCTGGGACCTTTCAGAGTACTTGGGCAGCTGATCCCGGTGTCCTACAAGCTCTGCCTATCCCCATCTCTTCGGATTCCAAACGCTTTCCATGTCTCCCTCCTAAAGCCCCTGGTCTTGAACCGGTTCTCTCAGAGGAGTGCGTCTCCATCTCCGGTAGTAGAGTCTTCTGATGTTTTTGAAGGACATTTTCGCCATGAAGATCATCAGGGGTAAGCGGTTCTTTCTTGTTGATTGGAAGGGTTTCGGCCCCGAGGAGAGGTCCTGGGAAACGGAATCCAATATTTTGAACCAAGATCTTGTTCGCAGGTTTCTTTGGCCTAAGAAGAGGGGGAGAACTAGGGGGAAAGGTACTGTAGCGAGTTGCGCCGCGCTCTGTCCCGCGGGCCACAGGTGCACCAGTGCCCTCTCCCCAGAGTGCCTGCCGGGGACGCGTAGCGCCGCTGGCCGCGGGACAAGCTGCGGACGCACTCGCTCTGAGTACTTACCAGACCGCACTCCTGTCCACGCCCTCTGCCGGCCGGGGCACGCGCGCTCGTTCTTGTAAATTTAGAGGGCCAGCGCGCCGGTAATTGGCTAATTGCCCGGCGCTGCCCCTATATATTGGTTCGGTCCACGGTACTTCCTTGCTGGATCTATGTTGCCTCGTGCCTTAGAAAAAGCGTTCTTTAAGTGTGTTCTTGCCTTGCCGTGTACCCGACCTCCTGCTACGTTTCTCGACTCCAAATCTCTGCTGCCTGCCATGACCTTCCTGCCTGCCCACGACTACGGTTCTCGTCTTACGATTCTGTACCTCGGTGTACCTCGGCCGCCACCGCAAGCCCGCCGCATCAGGGGTGGTGACCTGGTAAGACTCCCGCCACAGCAAGTCCATCCCGCTTTGCGGTGGGCTCTGGTGAAAACCGGGACCTACTTAGACTCCGTTCCCTGGCGCGGTTGTTGCCACCGCTTGCAGTGGTTCAGTGGACCCACTAATCCGGCCGTTACAGATGAGAATAAATGTATGGTATCGACACTGGCATATCAAAGGCAATGCATAGATAAAATAGTATTTCAATAACTTAACCATTATACATGCATGGAGAGTGTCTATCGTCCATATCCTTTTTTCCCTCCCGGCTCCTAAAACTAATGTGGATAAAACAGAATTTATCATCTTTTCACTGCCCACTCTTTCCCCCCCACCTAAATTATCTGTCACAGTCAATGGTTCTACACTTTCACTGGTCCCGCAAGTCGGCTGCCTTGGGATAACCTTTGACTCTTCTCTACCCTTCAAACCACAGATCCTAGCCCTTACCACTGCCTGCCACTTCCACCTGAAAAATATCTCTCAAAGCCACTCATTACTTAACTTCGAAACTACAAAAATACTAGTCCATGCCCTCGTCATCTCCAGCGCTAGGCTACGGCAACATCCTTCTCTGTGGTCTCCTATCTAGCACTCTTGTTCCCCTTCAATCCATCCTCAACTCTGCTGCCCATCTTATCAACCTATAACCTCGATTATCCTCTGCCTCTCCCCTCTGCCAATCCCTTCACTGGCTTTCCGTTGCCAAATGAATTCAGTTCAAGTTACTAACCATGACCTACAAGGCTCTCCATATCCTGTCCTCCCCATACATCTCTGCCTTAATCTCCAGATACCTCCTCTCACACAATCTCCACTCCTCACAGGACCTTCTTCTCTGGTCTCTTCTTGCCAACTCCTCACACAACCGCCTCCAAGATTTCTCCTCTGTACCCCCCAAACTCTTGAATTCACTACCACAACACGTTAGGCCCACTGCTACTGGGGGACCTATAACCTACCTATATACCTGCTAGGGGTCCTATAACCTACCTATATACCAGCTGGGGGACCTATAACCTACCTATATACCCGCTGAGGGACCTATAAACTGCCTATATACCAGCTGGGGGACCTATAACCTGCCTATATTCCTACTGGGGGACATATAACCTATATACCAACCTACTGGGAGACATATAACTTACTGGGGGACCCTATTACCTATACTGGGGGACATAAAACTTACTGCATTGTGAAGTCTTTAACAGTCGTTAAGCTGGTCTTAAGGCCTCCAGTCAATTGATAAGAGCTTAACAATCAACTTTGGGGATTACAGTCGGTCGTTAAATTGGTTGTTAAGGCCTCAAGTGGATTGATAAGAGCTTAGCAATTGACTCCGAGGTCTATAGTATATAGGTATTGGGTAGAACTGAGTTAAATATATTAGTCTGGACCTCTAAAACCTTTACAATTTCACATGGAAAATTAATTGCCCACCCCTGCATTAATCCTATCAATCCCACCCTGTTACACCACCTCATAGGGCTTTTTACCTTAGTCTGGATCAATACTCTAGTGTTACTGGTTGGCTTGATGGACCGACCTGTGTCTTTTTTTCAACCTTATCAGCTATTAAACTATGCAACACTGAAATGGATTTTCATGTAGCATGATTTATTTATATTTATGTGTATATATATATATATATATATATATTTTATATATATATATATATACACACATACATATTGTAAGCGTTCACTCATGTTCGGCCGCCATCTGGGGGACACTCTCGCTCTAGGATCGCCGCTTTGGTAAACGGAACAGCAAGTCGACACAGGATTCTCTTGAAGTCTGGCCTCCGCCAGCTTTATTCTTCAACACAGCAAAACATATACAGCAAACAACATAAATCCTAGGCCGTCCAGCCACTAACTAAACGTACAGAGAGTCCCTCTCTAGCAGTGGTCTACTATATGGTCTACTACCCAGCCCCACAAACATGTACTCACACTGTACAATATAGTCCTTGGGCCTGGCTTCTCTCAAGCCTAGGGGGAAAGCACCCAGGGTACTCTCCTAGGCAAGGCCTGCACGCATCCTCCACTGACTGTGAGCCACACTCCCCCTTGGTATACTGAAGACCAGACTATTTAACAGGCCTCTGAGTTGGACAAGCAGCTGAGCAACTCTCCTAATTACCACCTGAGTAATTAACTCCTGGTTACCCTTGCCAGACTGCTCGCCTTCCTCACTGATAGCCAGCAACTTGGTAACCCATATCTTGGAACTCAGCTGCTGCAGAACATCTAGTGGCGGAGAAATGCGATCTTCTAAGGTCGCACCGCCACATACCCCTCCCCTTTGATAAAGGCCGTAGGCCTTTTCACCTTGCACAAACCTTCGTCCAGGGTCAAAGCATCTATTCTGGGATATCCATCCTTGCAAGACACTCTGCAACTAGTTTACCTTGAGGGATACAGTACTTTCCACCGAAAGAGTACAGGAGTCATCCACCAACCTCCTACTTATCCTCTTTTCCCAGCTACCTGTGACTTGCTGCTCATCCCAGTTAACACCTATGTTGTAACCTGTTGCTAAGGAAAACGTCTTCCTAACCAGGATTATGCTATCCTTTTGTTCCTGAGCCCCGGCTGATCTATCACTACTGGTTCTCCCTGAACTTCTACCTGTTGCCCAGGGTAACCTCTCTCCTACATTCTCAGACGCTAAGACCAGGGGGTCCATACCCCGATCTACCGCAAGTTACCAGCACTCACTCAGGCTAAATTAGGCAACCGCCAGGTCACCATCCTTTCCTTTTCCCAACCCAATAGAGCTGGAGCTTGTCTTTGCACTAACGTACAACTCAGCGACTATCCTAGGAGTATCTCTAGCACTCACCACTGGTAGCAGCATTTTCCTACCATCTGTCTGACTGTTCCCTACTAAAGACCAGTCAGTGCACTCACTATAATCCTGAGACATTCCCATACATATTTCTTCACTGATCATCTTCATGTCTTGTAGTTCTGAGTCTGCAGGACCAGCCTGGGGCCTAGATTTCTCCCCACTACAAGACCCTTGGATCTCACCTACCATCACATAGGGACTGCCACCAACCCCATGTATTTGACCCATGTTCCCTATCTCCGCAGGTGCACTTTCCTCTGACGCGCGCCTATCGTAGCCCTGTTCTGTAACATTAGAAACCCGGCTGTATTGCATCTCATAGACCTGAGGTGCAGCCTCTGTCCCAAAACTAAACTCCGTTGCGCTGGGTTTGAGACCCTCAGGCTGGGAGGACAGAATCCCTTTCCTAGGACCCTGTTCATACCTGTCTGTACTGATCATCTCCACAGCAGTGTCCTGATTTTCTCCTTGCTGTGGGAAAGCCACCTGCTCCCTTCCATAGGGAGCCTGATCTCCCTTACTACCTACCTCAATCTTCACTGGATTATCCGGCATCTCACTACTATGTGTTACTTCCCTCGTTTTCCTCTGTACCTCATTTGTGCTTGAGCACATACTCCCCTCAGCTGTGTCTAGCAGCTCCCAATGGGGAGATTCTTCCTCCATATCTCTGGTACCCGTTACCACGGGTATACCTGAGCTAGATTACTCCACTGCTGGAGCTGTCATTTCCAAATAAGCTAGTTCACTCTCTACACTAACTTCATTATTGTCCAGGGACACCTTTCCCTGGGCACTTCTCTCATTAGCCCTGTCTAACTGACTTACTGCCGTCATGTGCGGGGATGTTTCCTTCACATCCCCCGCAGGTGCAGCAGACGTCTGACTGCTACTGGCACCCCCTTGTTCAAACAGAGCATTTTCCACAAAAATAACATTTTCAATAGACGACTCAGCATGCAATACATTTAGTCCATCAGACCTGACCAGACCCTCTCCAACAGTCCTGCAACTGCTTCCTGGAGTCTTCTGGCCTGGCGGCACCTCTGGACCTCCGTCCAGCCCAGCCAAGTCCTCACACAATACATGTGTACGTTTAACAGTGTCACTTGATGTGTCATTAGTAACAGGAACAGTCTTACCCCATTCCAGTCGGGTCTCCATGCTTTGGACAATGTCCCTGTACCATCTGGACACAGCTCGATGACAGTCCTCATCAGTCAGAGGTGGGATTCCACCCACCTGGAACTCCCAGATCTGGGGCTGTGATTTCTCTGGTGAGAAAACAGTCAACAACACCCCCTGCTGCTGTGGGACTCCTCCAGCTGGACTTCCTCTTCTGCACGGTGGCAGCGGTTCCCTGTGGATGAAGTTGGTTGCCCTTGGAAACAGCAGCATGTCTGTCACTTAGGGACTCCATTTTATCTGGACGTACATTTATCACATCCTGTTTGGCATTTAGACTGCTAATCAGTGAGGAGTCGCCCCTCCTGTTCTTAGGGACTTTAACAGGGGACAATTCCAGCTCTTCCCTTTTAGGCAGTTGCACAACAGTCTCTGCAGGGGGCACTTTCCCGGACATGGCGCTCTCTCCACCTGGCGCCACCTCTGGCCCCCATAACTGCCAGAAAAATGGAAAGTCTCTGCCAAGTATGATTCCCACCCACAGCTCCTCATATATCTCAAGCACATGATCGACAGCCCCAAGATAAGTCTCAAAACATATAACCACAGTCTTACCAGACCCTGGTCGGGTCTTCAGAAAGAATATTATGTCCAGGCGTACTCTGGAGACTTTTTCCTCCCAGTCCAGAACAACCATTAGTGGGAACCCATCCACTCGCATCCACTGTGTTTTCACTGTTCGCTCCTCAGGCTGAACTACAATGGTCCGTTTCTGTGGAAGAGATGGGTTGCTCGTAGTAACGACTAAATCCGGGCCTTTTTGTGACTTGCTTTTGCCCCGCCTGGGTCTTTTCTTGGAAGGATGACCTGGCCTTTTAGCATCCAGACCTTTCTCACAGCAACAGTCATGTAAACATCTCCACCAGGGCTTTGGGTGGTTACTGTTATCTGGTGCCGCTAGTCGGGTGGTCCTGGGGTGCACTAGGTCAAAAAAGTTCTCCATAGCTGAAAACAAAAATTCAGGCAACACCCATCTATTTTCAGCAATCACACAGGATGTCTGGCCCTTTCACTGCTGCTGCAGCAATCCTATGCAGCTCTGCAGGCTTCACAAAACAGTCTTTCTAATGCACAGTCACTTTTCAGAAGCAGTAATGTTTTGGCTGCTGACCCTTTAATTTAACCCCGCAGCCCAATCACTGTGCAAAATTCACCAGTCCACTGGTTCGGCACTCTTGTGCCCGTTCAATTGTGCCACACATGCACCAATTCACACACCACTGCACCACTTTAGTTACTGTGTCAGTCCTGAGGCCGACATGCCCATTGCATCCCTCCACCATATGCAAGCGTTCACTCGTGTTCGGCCGCCATCTTGGCCCGGCCTGGGGGACACTCTCGCTCTGGGATCGCCGCTTTGGTAAACGGAACAGCAAGTCGACACAGGATTCTCTTGAAGT
Organism: Phyllomedusa bahiana; assembly: GCA_025379985.1. Classification (NCBI taxonomy): domain Eukaryota; kingdom Metazoa; phylum Chordata; class Amphibia; order Anura; family Hylidae; genus Phyllomedusa; species Phyllomedusa bahiana. Next base: position 14,622 of record JAODAL010050685.1, read on the forward strand.
CTGGCCTCCGCCAGCTTTATTCTTCAACACAGCAAAACATATACAGCAAACAAAATAAATCCTAGGCCATCCAGCCACTAACTAAATGTACAGAGAATCCCTCTCGAACAGTGGTATGGGTCTACTACCCAGCTCCACAAAACATGTACTCACACTGTACAATATAGTCCTTGGGCCTGGCTTCTCTCAAGCCTAGGGGGAAAGCACCAAGGATACTCTCCTAGACAAGGCCTGCACACGTCCTCCTCTGACTGTGAGCCACACTCCCCCTTGGTATACTGAAGACCAGACTAGTTAACAGGCCTCTGAGTTGGACAAGCAGCTGAGCAACTCTCCTAATTACCACCTGAGTAATAAACTACTGGTTACCCTTGCCAGACTGCTGGCCTTCTTCACTGACAGCCAGCAACTTGGTAACCCATATCTTGGAACTCAGCTGCTGCAGAACATCTAGTGGCGGAGAAATGCGATCTTCTAAGGTCGCACCGCCACAATATATCTAAATTTACAAATATATGTATATATAAATACATATATCTACATTTATGTATTTACTTGGCTGTTACTAGGTTGCTTTATTTTACACAGACTAAAATGGCCTTGTACTCAACCCAACAATGTTCAGAGAGGTATTCCCTGTTAACTACAGGAATTTAGTTAAATTCAACGAATGCTTTCCTTTTATGAACTTGGAAAATGTTTAAGTATGGTAGAACAGCAAAAAATGTGAATACTTTCATTCATAAGTCAGACTCTAATAACGCTAATTAAAGGGCTCTACAAATTCCCAGACGCATTTTGAGGTGTCTACACATACATAATCAGATGGATAATCTGTCTGGGTATACTTGTTACAAGCAGATCTGAGACTCTACGATTGAAACATCAAATGGAATTTTTTAAAAGCAGATTATATGTATGTTGTATTTTAAGACTATGTCTACACAGCAATGTTAAAATGTTGTCCAAAATCAGACAGGATTTTAACATTGCCGGACCGTGTTTTTGGTGCAGTTTTGCGCTAAAAAAACTCAGTCGGTTTTTGGATTTGCTCTCGGCTCCTGATTTCAAAACCGAGCGGAAAAAATCTGAGCTGTGTAGAATACAGCATAGAATTTTTATTGCTGTCTATGCAATATAGGGTACCGTTGGATTTTCAGCAGATTCTGAATACTGAATCCCTTGAAAAATCGACTAAAAACCTGTGCTGTGTAGACATAGCCTAAATTTGTTCACTGAATTCAGTGAAGTTACTTAAAACATATCTATGTAGCTATCTTTTTTATCTGAAATGAGAAAAATTGGATTAGAACAGCTAAATAAACTATTTTAGGCTCAAGAGAGCATGCCTCGTTCCTGTGCCATTTTTGGATGAGAGCATGCACCGTCCCTGTGCCATTTTTGGATGAATTCTTAAATTGCAGATTTGTCCCATTTACTGTCCCATTTACATTAACACACAGCACTGTCAGGGGCGTAGTTAAAGGCTTACGGGTCTCTGGAGCAAAACCTCAGCTTGTGCCCCCCTTCTAAGTCTGAGTCCCGGTCAGAAGTTGTCTGTTTTTCACGTTAGTGAATACACATTGTGTGAATGATGCCGTGTTTATTACATTGGAATCCATGAGAACTGCAAAGTACATTGTTTGAGGTTTATTTTAGGCCGTATTTCAGCACAAAATATGCCCCACAGTAAGTGTAAAATTACGTTGTGTGAACATACCCTTGGGCTAGGTTCGCACGGCTTAAATTGGGACATATTTCGCCACGCATTTCGCGGCGTACTGCGCTCAATACGTGGCGAAATACGTCCCAATAATTACGGTAATCCACAGTTCTCATAAAGAACTGTGGTTTACGCCTCGTCTCCCTGCTCATACAATGCGATGCGTGGGGAGATAAGTGACATGTCAATTATTCATGGCGTTTACACGGCACTAGTAATGAATGTCTATGGGGCTGGCAGTGCGTACGCGCCGATCCCGAACACACGGCGTAATTTCGCATCGCAATTATACCGTGTGAACTTAGCCTTAATATCACGAATACATGAACACCGTGTACCGCGAATATCGTGATGGAGTCACATCCTACCCATAGACATCATTAGAACAAATGTAGTCCTATTTAGTATATGTTTGCTCTATTTTATAAACATTCACATTTTCTGTGCGGGACATGGTTTACCATACATATACAGCTGGCAAATAGAGCAAACGGAGTCCAGATTTTATTTTCTTTGTTCCATTGATGTTTATAGTCCTGTCGCTGCTCCATCACAGTATTTTTCAGGGTATCCCAACAGATACATATAAACCCAGCCTTATTGATGGCTTTCTATTTTGGCCCTTTTCTTCTTTTAAATGGCTTTATATAATCATTTCACAAATGGGGGGAAAAAGATGGAAAATTGTATTATTATTTTTTTTTTACTTGGGATATTTTAGAATTTTTTTTTACACTATTTTTAGTCTCACTTAAACCCAGTCAAAATGTTCAGAGGTATTCACTTACAGATTAATTATTTGGTGGTCACTTAGCGATTAATGTATGTATTTATGTTCTGTCACGCTGAGCGGTCAGCAATCAGATGTGATCACTCAGCAGAACAGATATACACAGTGTAATCATCGGACAGTAGATGCTGCTTTACTAGTTACTATGGTCACTTACAGATTTTGGGAGCTAAGACTGCCAGCTACAGGTCAAGATGCTGAGGAGAAGGCGCTGCAGACTCCCTGGGGCATGTGAGAGCTGCGTACCAAAATACGTATTTAACAATGTTCCAGTCAGATCTCAATGTAAAATATGTATCATCATTCACATGACACGTATTTTATGTGCATAATTGTATTGCGTTTTGCGGACACAACATGTACAAAGAAGTGACATCCATTTTACGCATGTAAAATCCCTAGAGGAAATAATGGGGTGTGTTTTTGGAGGTTAAAAACTGTGCAGCGCCAGTTCCCAATGCTGACCCAGCGATGCAGCTGTGGGGTCTGCATAAAGGGCCACATGTATGAATCCCGCCGGGTCGGGGCGCACCTTTCCGCTAGTTTTCCGGCGAAATCTGCGCCTGATTTATGTCGGGGCCGGGGCGTGCTCATATATACAATGTAAAGTCCGCCGCTCCTCGTCTGTGTTTTAGGCGCAGTGCGGGTCCGAGGCGCAGTGCGGCGCTGCGCCTATGATTCGCCGCCGGAGGTAGCGCACTCATACATGCGGGGAAAAGTCCGCCGCGCCTGGCCAGTGTGGTGGGGGGACAGTGCGGGGACGGGCGCAGTGCGGACTTAGGTGCCGTGCGGGGCTGCGCCGAAAAACATTCCGATGCGAGACAGGCTGGAACAGCGAGAAATCATTCCCACTTGGGTGGGGATATGAATCAAAAACCCCTTTTATAAAGCTTCAAATTCTCGGGAAAAGAGCTAAAACCCCTAAAAAATAAAAAACAAAATCATTTTCCCAATCCAAATTTCAAAAATTGGGATTTTGGAAATTGCCGGGAAATACAGTAATTCAAAATCAGAAAGCTATTCTGTTTGGTGGGCAAAAACCGGCCAATCAAATAGAAGCGACAGTGAACCTTAAAAACCCAAAGGGAATTTTAGACCAATCAGAATCCACGCGGGAGGGGTTCAAAAAACTGTAAAAATGCGAAAAGACTGATGGTTAACTAGGGGGACTTGGCTACTCGTCAATCAAAAATGGGATGACAAGACCCTTTCTAGCCTATGGAAATTATTGCCAAATCAAAAGGACGAAAAAGACCCTTTCTATCTATGAAAATTTTAGACCAATCAGAATCCACGGGGGGATAATTCAAAATACAGAAAAAGACAAAAAGAGCTGATTGGCTGAGAGTGGGTGCTTTTCTTTCCCCACCAATCAAGCGCGAGCACTTCTCCCCTTATATCTATGGAGAGATGGGCGCACGAAACTCGGATCACCCGTCCCCCATGAAGTATAACAAAAAAAAATTATTTTTTTTTAAGTGTCAAACATTACAGAAAAAGCAAACCCTTTTAAAAAATAAAGCGTTAAAAACCCGAAAAACGCTTTTGTCGCCGACCCCGGCCACATGGGAAAAATTTGCAAAGAGAGAATTGCCGGGAAAACATAATTAAAATTTGTTAAGCATTCTCATTGGTCGCAAAGCCACCAAATTCAAATAGGAGCGCCAAAACCCATTATAACCTATGAGGAATTGACCAAAAAAAAGGGAGCGACAATTCCCTTTATATCCTATAAAAAAATTGAAAATCAATTAAAAGGGGGGGGAAACCTTAAAAATACAGTAAAAAAGAGAATCGACTATTGGTTAAAAAGCGGGGGGGGTTTTCCCATTTAGCCAATCAAGCGGGCTACTTTCCAAGAGTTCATGGGGAAAAAAAAATTCTGAGCGCGCTCGGAATTTTGGCTAATTAAAAGAGGCCCCGTTATTTGGCCCAAAGGGAGACCGCGACGCTCCATGGGGGTTTTCAATGCAATCTGAAATAAAACTGAAAAGGGCCGAAATCAAATAAACACTACAGAAGTGGTCCCGATGTGTAATAAAACAATGATAATATGGGGAACAAAAAAAAAAATTTTAAATCAAAAAAATCATGTTTATTTCTTTATTTTCGTTAGCCAAGGATCAAGATGGGTGCAACAAAAAGAAATAAACATGATTTTATTGTTTTAAATTTTTTTTTCGTTACCCCCATATTTTCACGTTTTACATACACATCGGGGCCACTTCGATGTTACATTTTTATTTCGGCCAGACATTTTTATTTCAGATTGCATTAGAAAACCAAAGCGCGCTCCTCTCCCATTGGTCCAAATAACGGGGCCTCTTTAAAATTTGCCGCTCAAATTTTTACTCCCCATAGAACCTATGAAAAAAGTAGCTCGCGCTCTGATTGGGTAACTGGCAGCCCCCGCCCTTTAAACCCAAACACCTCGTTTTCTGCATTTTTCTGTATTTTGAACTGTCCCCCTTTGAATATGATTGGTCAATTTTTCCCATAGGATTAATGGGACATTGCCCCTCCTATTCTGATTGGTCAATTCCCTCCATAGGTTATAATGGGACATTGTCCTCCTATTTATTGGGGGTTTTTTCCGACCCTAGAAAGCTTAAACAATTTGAAATTTCGTATTTCCCGCGATTCCTCTATTTCAATTCCCATTTAGCGCCGGCCGGCGACAAACCATTTGTTCGGGGTTTTTAAAAAGCTTTTTTTTAAAGAAGGTTCGGCCTTTATCTATAATTTTACATTTAATAAAAATCTTTTTGATTTAATACTTTATGCCGCCGAGCGTCCCCCTCTTCCATAGACTAAATGGGAAAGAGCCCGGCCCCTATTGGCTGGGGTAGCCAACACCGCTACTCAGTCAAAAGCCTTTTTTCCTTTTTACTGATTTTGAACTGCCCCCTTTTTTTTTGATTGGGCCAAACTTCTCCATAGACAAATGGGTCTTTTGTCGCTCCATTCTGATTGGCCGAGCACCAAACCCCCCCAGCTCACCAATCACTCTTTTCTTCTTTTTACTGTATTTTGAATTATGCCACCATGGATTCGATTGGTCAATCCTTCCCCATAGGGTTTTAATGGTTTACTGTCGCTCCTATTCTGATTGCTGGTTTATGCCGACCCCAAAGAAATAGGTTTTTGAATTTGAATTACTTTTTTCCCGGCAATTTTCAATTCAAAATTTTTGATATTGCGCCGTTTTAGTTTTTGGGAAATGTTTTTTTTTTTTTTTTTTTATTTTTATTTTTTTACTTCACTCTTTTTTTGACAATGTTTCCCCTTAAAAAGGGGATTTTTTTGGGGAAACATCCCCTGCTGCACGGGGCGGGGCGCCGAGATTTCTGTCGCGATCTTTGATCCCTTCCTCGCATTTCGGTCCGCTTTATTTTCCTCTGCGGAGCATTTAGACCAAAAAAACCTGGGCTCCTGTCGGGGCCGGGCCGAGCGCTCACTGCGCCTCGCTTTGCCGCTCTCCATCGTACTCCTCAGTTTTCCCAGCGAGCCGCATCCCGCCCCGGAACCTACCCCCCCACCCACTGCCCCCCCTTTATGCGGGCGGCTGAAAATGGGAACGCTGCGCCAACACTGAATCCCCCCGTCCGAAGCGGATTCGGGCTGGGAGGCGCAGAATACGCCAGAAAACGGGCGAAAAGCCCGTTCATACATGTGGCCCAAAAACTTCAAACCACCATTAGACAGTGGGGCAAATTTATCAATACTGTCTAACTTTTAGGCAAAGTGCAAACTTTTAGTGCAAACTTAGACTAGACCAGGGATGGTGAATCTTTTAGAGACCAAGGGTGACATGTATGAACATTGGTGCTGACAGACCAGTTCTAAATCGCTTTAGGGTAGTGTAGAATGCGCCAGAATGTATGAACCTGTTCTTCTGCAGGTCATACATACAGGCACAGTGTAGTGCCAATATGTCAAGTCTGGCTCAGGCACCACCATTATCTTGGCCGGCTGTTCTGTTATGCGCCTAGGTTTGATGTCAAAGAACCATAAATTTGTCTACGTCTATGAATGTGGTGCGACGCCCCCAAAACGGCCAAAATGTTTGGCGCATTAAAAAGTGTTGCTCCTGCGCTTATCACACCGAAGTTTGGAATACGACTGTTCATACATCTGTATAACAGTTCTATTACAGCTTTTTGACGCCAGATAACTGCCACAGCTCTGTTCATACATGTGGCCCCAAGTGCCAAACTGCAACCCCAAACCCACTTATTGATTGCAACGCGCCAACCAACTACCGGGGTAGCAGACGTAGCAGCTGCCCCGGGCTCTTAGGGGGCCCTGGGGCAGCTGCTACCACGTCTGCTACCCCAGTAGTTTCAGCCTTGAAACCCGCCGCAAGGGAATATACTATTAAATTGCCGCGGACACAGAGCTGCGGGGTCCGGCGCAATCTGCCTCTGAACCGCCGGGCCCTCCGGCGCGAGCGCTCAAAGGCAGGACTGGCCGGTATTAGCAGAGCAGAGCGCCTCCGCTCTGCTAATCTGCTAGCCGGCCCACAGTGCTGATGATGAGCTGCGCGATGACGTCACATCATCGCGCGGCCCGCGCTGAGCACAGACTGCCCAGGAGCCGAGCTGCGACGGATCGTGGGACAGGTGAGTAATGTGATTTCTTGTTTTTAATATTAATGAAGCCCCCTGCCTGCCTATATCTAGCCCTTATAGCTCTGCCTGCCTGTATATTGGCCTCTGTAGCCCTGCCTGCGTATATATGGCCCCTATAGCCCTACCTGCATATATATTGGCCCCTATAGCCCTGCCTATATCTAGACCATATAGCCCTGCCTGCCTATATATTGGCCCCTATAGCCCTGCCTGCCTATATCTAGCACCTATAGCCCTGCCTGCCTATATCTGGCCCCTTTAGCCCTGCCTGCCTATATATTGGCCCCATAGCCCTGCATGCCTATATCTAGCCCCTATAGCCCTGCCTGCCTATATATTGGTCCCTATAGCCCTGCCTGCCTATATCTAGCCCCTATAGCACTGCCTGCCTATATCTGACCCCAATAGCCCTGTCTGCCTATATATTGGCCCCTATAGCCCTGCTTGCCTATATCTTGCCCCTATAGCTCTGCCTGCCTATATCTGGCCCCTATAGCCCTGCCTGGCTATATCTAGCCCCTATAGCCCTGTCTGCCTATATATTGGCCCCTATAGCACTGCCTGCCTATATCTGGCCCCTATAGCCATGTCTGCCTATATATTGGCCCCTATAACCGTGCCTGCCTATATCTAGCCCCTAAAGACCTGCCTGCCTATATCTAGCTCCTATAGCCCTGCCTGCCTATATCTAGCCCCTATAGTCCTGCCTGCCTATATCTAGCTCCTATAGCCCTGCCTGCCTATATATAGCCCCTATAGCCTCCCCAAAGCCCCGTCTGCCTAAAATATAGTCTCTATACCTCCTCAAAGCCCTGCCTGCCATATAAAAGCCTCCCAAAGCCCTTCCTGCCTATATAGGGCCCCTATAGCCTACCCTATGCCCTGCCGCCAAATATCAGCCCCTATAGCCCTGTCTGCCTATATATTGGCCCCTATATCACTGCCTGCCTATATCTGGCCCCTATAGCCATGCCTGCCTATATATTGGCCCCTATAACCCTGCCTGCCTATATCTAGCCCCTAAAGACCTGCCTGCCTATATCTAGCTCCTATAGCCCTGCCTGCCTATATCTAGCCCCTATAGCCCTGCCAGCCTCTATCTAGCTCCTATAGCCCAGCCTGCCGATATGTAGACCCTATAGCCTCCCAAAAGCCCCATCTGCCTATATATAGTCTCTATAGCCTCCTCAAAGCCCTGCCTGCCTATATATAGCCTCCCCAAAGCCCTTCCTGCCTATATATGGCCCAATAGCCTACCCTATGCCCTGCCTGCCTATATATAGCCCCTATGGCCTACTCTATTCTCTACCTGCCTATATATATATATATAAGCCCTGTCTATATATATATGGCCCCTATAGCCTACCCTATGCCCTGCCTGCCTGTATGGAGCCCCTAAAGTGTACCCTAAGCCCTGCCTGCCTGCCTACATATATGGCCCCTATAGCTACCTAAACTCTGCCTGTCTATATGGGGCCCTATACTCTACCTAAACCCTGCTTGACTGCCTATATGGGGCCCTCTAGCTACCTAAACCCTGCCTCCCAGTATGGGGGGACCCTATCGCCTCCCTAACCCTCGCCTATCTGGGGCCCCATATAGCCTATCTAAACCCTGCCTGCCTAAATGGACCTCATATAGCCAGGGGGGCAGGGAGGGAGGTGCTGGAAAAGTGAGGATTCTAAGATATCTGTGTCTACATCTCATGGGATAAGTGGCTGGGAGAAGTTATCATGAAGGTCTGGACTGGATGCAGAACAAAAGTGAAAGTCAATGACTCGTCGGAGAAACGTCACCTGTGAGTCACAAGATGTAACTGTACTTTAATCACATATGTCGCAGAGTCTGTGTACACTGGTATATACCACTATATAGTCACTGTGTGGTTGTAATATACAGTCTGCAGAGCCTGTGTACACTAGAAAAAAACCCCTAAATGTCACTGTATGGGGGTACTAAATTTGGGCTTTGTATACTGATCAGTAATAGTGTAGGGATATTATTGAGTCACTATGTGGTGGTATTTGTGGTCATGTTCTGGCCGTATAATCGGGTCCATATGTAGTAGTTTAATTGGGAATGTTGGTTTTGGTATAGTGATTTGTTTGGTAGCAGTAAGATATGAGAAGTATGGTGAGGTATTTGCCCCTTGTATTATCTACATTATCTAACTGCATGTCCTGGTAAATGTTCGTGGTCGGGGAGGTGGGTGAGAGGGGATAGGGGCCCCCTCCAAAAGTTTGCTATGGGGCCCAGACTTCTCTAGTTATGCCCCTGGCACCAACACAGCAATTTAACCTGAATACTGAGGTGATAACTGTTTATGTTGCCCATAGCAACCCATCATAGCTCATAGCAACCAATCAGAGCTCAGATTGTCATATTTTCAGAGCAGTAAAAGAAATGAAATCTAAGCTCTGAATGGTTGTTACGGGGAATAAAAAGAGACTTACTATTAGGCTATTACACCATTTTGATAAATGGGGCCTATAATGTTTAACTGTATTTTTCTTTACAAAATAAAGTGTTTTTATTAGGGAATCAGAGGTTTTGTGTATTATCAATAATTCCACTTAGACCAAATACCGCCACACCATGAACACATATCACCACCACATAGTGAGTAATACCACAACATCATGACCACATATAACCACCCCACAGTGACTGAATAATACCACCACACCATGAACACATATCACCACCACATAGTGAGTAATACCACAACATCATGACCACATATAACCACCCCACAGTGACTGAATAATACCACCACACCATGAACACATATCACCACCACATAGTGAGTAATACCACAACATCATGACCACATATAACCACCCCACAGTGACTGAATAATACCAACACACCATGACCACATAACACCATCACATAGTGACTGAATAATATTGTCACACCATGGCCACATATCACCACCACATAGTGAGTGAATAATACCACCACATATCAGCACCACAGTCACTGAATTGTAACGTCACACCATGACCACTTATCACCACCACCAATGACTTAACAATACTACCATTCTGTTACTGAATAAAAACCATTACGCTACAACCAATATTACTGCCCTACAGTGACCATACAGTGATAAATACCAGATCCGTAAAGGTGCTCTGCACACATACAAGTGATTACTGTATAGTTATATCCAGGGACTCACAGGTGATGTATTTTTCAATGAGTTGTTCTCTTTCCCTTTTTATCTCCATCTAACCTGGACCGTCATGTCTTCTCCCAACCACCACTTGTCCCTGCATAATTTACCACACAAACATGTTAGACTTCTCACTTTTGCAGCACTCCCCTATCAATTCCTAGCTTTGTACAAACTCGTCATCCAGAGCGCCCAAATGGTAATAATGACCTCCCTGTTCCTCTGATAGTAAAAGTGACCATAAAAGGCTATGAGACTCCTGTTTGTGCACCAAGTTTTAGTCTTATTTTGTGTCCCCATATGTTAGGTAGTTAAATCCCCCAATAAAGTATATAGGTACACCACAAACTAGGTAGGCATATAGGTAAAACCCTTAGGTAGTCCTAAATAAGTTAGGTGTTTAGCACCCCATCCCCTCGTTAGGTAGGTAGATTTATTGGTCCTGCAATAGGTAGATATCTAGGTCCCCCATTAAGTAGATTTAGAGCCCCCCCATAGGTAGGAATATAGATCCCTAGTAGGTAGTTATAATAGGCACCCTGTAGGTAAGTGGTTGGTATTTAGGGACCTTGTAGGAAAGTATGAATATAGCAAATAGGTAGATGTGTGTATCTGCGTAGGCAGTGTGACGTCATCACGCCACTTACACCGGGATGTTGCTCTCGGTATCGCCTGTGCCAGAAGCCCCCCTCCTGTCCAGTCTAACTTTACACCTACTATAAGTTGGCTGACGTTATGCTACTAACTGCTCCACAATTTTGGCACATTTTTGGCATTGCTCTTCACAATGCCACACCCATTTTGTCGAACAACATGTAGAAGTATCTAGAAACTGTGTAAAACACATCAGTGTGGTGTAAAGCATGTATGCTGTAGTGACCCAGCACTGAAGATTTCTTTGTTCCATATTTTGCTGTATTCTGTCACAATGTTTCAGTGCAGAAAATAAATCATAATATTGCAGTCTAAAGTATTCTCTAGGTTGCCCTCTGCTGTTTGGTTCCTTGTTATAACATTTGCCTATGTATAACATGTATATCGGCTGATTGGCTGCATAACCTGTCGTTCAAAATGATGCAATAGCTCTCTGACATGTGACCCCTCTGCTACCATACCAACACCAACGGCTGGCCAGAGGCAGTTAGGCAGTTAGGCAGTTAGTTAGTCTCTGCTCCTCCATCGGTAGGTGTGCGAGGTCTCCGGCAAGTCAAGGTGTGTGTTGCCCCCTGGCTCACCTCAGCCATTCTGCTAGGCCCCTAGCCTACCTCAAACCTGTCCTTAATTCTCCTACCATCTATGGGACTCACACAGGATCTCCAGTGCTACTCAGGAGGGTGCAAGTCCATCAAAAACCTTCTGTCCGACCGTCTGGGAATAGAGGGTCTCCCACCAGCGGTCATAGTCTTCTCCTGGCTTTCAAGTCAGAGATCCACACACTTCTCATGCGTCAACGCGTGCGGAAGTAGCTTCAGTCTGTCTCAAATCCGAGTATTCAAGAATCAGAGGTCCTTCAAACCAGGTCTTTTTCTCAAAGCCTGTGCCCTTGGTGTAAGAATCCACTCTTCAGGAATAAGGTCTGTAATCAGTTATCTTTCTAAAGTAGTACTACTCCCAGCAGTGTCGGACTGGGGGGTCTGGGGCCCACAGGGGAATTGATCTTGGGGGGCCCACCCTACTGTACATGAAAATATTACCGGCCTCTCGGACATAAATGCGCCCATTTTACCACATAATACAGTGTGCGAAACAGAACTGTAATGTGTAGTACAATAGCAAGAGAGTCACATATCTGTCAGTCTAACATATCATAGACACAGGGCTAAGTAGCTCCATCCATATCCCCCTCCACCCACATACAATATCCCCCTCCACCCACATACAATATCCTCCTCCACCCACATACAATATCCCCCTCCACCCACATACAATATCCCCCTCCACCCACATACATCCCCTCCACCCCACATACAATATCCCCCCTCCACCCACAATACACTACCCCCCCCCACATACAATATCCCCTCCACACACATACAATATCCTCCACCCTCATACAATTCCCCCTCCCACCCACATACAATATCCCCCCCACCCCAAAACCAAACCCCCCCCCCCCAACAAAACCCCCCCCCCCCCACAAAAATTTCCCCCTCCCCCAAAAAACCCCCCCCCTCAACCCCAAAACCCCCCCCCCTCAAAACCCCTCCCCCCTCAAAACCCCCCCCCCCACAAAAAACCCCCCCCCCCACCCCTCAAATCCCCCCCCCCACCCCC
>JAODAL010050686.1:0-27216 GCA_025379985.1 Phyllomedusa bahiana
GTAATCGCCCTATCAGTATCCCCTTTTGTCGCACTTTCGCCCAAAAGTAAAGAAAGGCGACTAACCGGGAGGGGGAAAAAATTTTTTTATTTTAAATTTACTGATAAAGAGTGAAATACAAACAGTTCACAAGAGGTATTATTTTAAAAAGGTTTGTTTTAATTTGTCCTTTCTTCCCTTCCCTTGGTTTTCTCTTGGGGGGCAAGCCCGAAAGTGGGGAGCTCCCTCTCCAAAAAGGGGGGTACTTAGACCCAACCAGCGCAACCCCTTTTGTTTGGCCCCGGGTTAGAGGAATGGTTTAAAACCCCCCTTTTCTGATGTGTAGTAAAAAGCTCCCCCTAAACCTCTTACAGAGCAGGGGGAAACCACTCTCAGCCTCCCCACTCTCTTCTTACAAAATCCTTCCCCTGGGTCCCCCCCCCTTTCCCCCCTTTCCCTTTTTTTTCTTGGTTTTTTTTCCCTTGGGGGGGTTCCCCAAAACATTTCCCCTGTAATCAGGCAACTACCCACACTTCTTTTAAATATTCTGGGGCCCCTCTACTGGAGTGAAATGGAAATTACTACCACCCCCTTGTTACCCAAATACAACCCAAAGGGGGGGGAAAAATTCGTTAGTTGGACTGCCGCACCGCCCTGTTGCACTGTGCCTGCGCTTTAAATCTTAACAGGGAGGAGGGCAGCGCGGCAAGGGCAGAGCAGGGGGCCCGGGGTCTGAGCTCTGTGTGTGTCCCTGACCGGCCCCTTTCTATTCCCGGGCCTGCGCTTACTGCTCAAAAGGCAGGCAAAGGCCCACAGAGGTAAAGCAGGGGCCAGACCCCGATCTCCTGCCCCTACAGACTGCCCTCCTCCTCTCCAGAAAATGCGGCCACTGGGAAAAGCAGGAGGGCTGCTGGAAAAGACAGGGTGCCCCCTCCCTTACCCCCATCCCTTCCGGGGGCATGGGGGGGTGGGTGGGGGGGGGGGGACCCCCTAACGTGGGCTTTAAAACAAAATGGGGTGATTGAAGGGAGAGGAGGGGAAAGGGGGAGGGGTAGGGGTTAAGGGAAAAGGGGGGGTGGAGGGGGTTTTAGAGAAACCCATCAAATGTTAAATCTGCTGAGCTGGGGGTATCTAAACCCCATTAGTTTTTTTACAATCTGTCACTTTTGTAAACTAAGCCTATCCATGTTTTTTACAAAATTTTCTCACTTTTGTATCTAAGCCATCCAGTTGTACAATCTGCTTTATGTGTATCTAAGCCCATCCGTGTGGGACTTTTCTCACTGTGTAAACCCAAGCCCATCCAGTGTGTACAAAACTGTCACTGTGTATTTTAAGCCCCATCCGTGTGTACAATCTGCCCCACTGTGTTTCTAAGCCAAACCCGTGTGGTTTCAAACTGCTGGGTTTTGTATCTAAGCCTATATTATGTACATCTGCTGACTGTGTAAACTAAGCCCATCCAAAGTGTCAAACTGCTGGCCCGTGTATCTAAGCCCATCCAATGTGAAAAATCTGCCCGAGCTGTGTATCTAAGCCTATCCAATGTGTACAATCTGCTGAGCTGTGTATCTAAGCCTATCCAATGTGTACAATCTGCTGAGCTGTGTATATAAGCCTATCCAATGTGTACAATCTGCTGGCTGTGTATCTAAGCCTATCCGGTGTGTATTATCTGCTGGCTGTGTATCTAAGCCTATCTGGTGTGTAATATCTGCTGTCTCTGTATTTAAACCAATCTAGTGTTATATCTGCTGTCCCTGTGTATCTTATCTTATCAGGTGTTATAATATCTTCTGTCCCTGTCTAAGTTTATCAGGTGTTATATTTGCTGACCCTGTGTATCTAAGCCTATCAGGAACAGTCTACTGAGATACTGTATGTGTGATACTGTGTCGCAGTCAGTATATCTTAGGCTATGATAGTGTACTGTAAGTGCATGTTCACACAGCGTTTGTTAAATAGGTATTTGGGTGCGTGTTAGTCACTCAAAAACGGACCCCAAAACATATTTAAAAATGTTCAATAAGTACTAAACTATACAAGTCAGTGATCTGCCTCGGGCAATGGTGCATTGAAATCACACGGTTGCAAGCGCTTCATTTCAACAGAGCAAACAAACTCGTTTACAGCGCGTAAAAGTGCACGTTTTGAATACGTTATGTGAACTTCCCCTAAATTGGGGGCATTCTCAAGCTCAGTGCCTGGAGCAGCCTGAGCTGTAAATACGGCCCTTGTTGTGGTGTGTCAATTCTGCATAAAAAGAGTGGTTTTAATTATTATCTACATAGACCCATGATGGCTGTTTTTTTGTGGGACAAGATGTTTATTTTAATGGTGCCATGAACAGACCATGTAATGTGCTGGGAATCAGAAAACAAATTCTAAGTCGGGTGAAATGTGAAAAAACTATACTTGCAACGTGTTTGCAGTGGTTTATTGTTTATGGTGTTCACTTTTTGGTATAAGAGTATGTTCACACGGGATAATTTCGGTGCGCATTTCGCGTTGTATTTGCGCTCTAATACGGGTGAGATGCGCGCTGAAATTACGGTAATCCATAGCTCTCATAGAGAACTATGGATTACGCCTTCTCCCCACGTGTACAATATGATCATATTGTATACATAGGGAGATAAGCGACATGTCAATTACTTGCGGCGAATACGCTCCATGAGTAATTAATGTCGATGAGGACGGCGGGCAGCCGGACCCCCACAGCGCGGGAGTACACGCGTATTAGCGCGAGCTCCCGAAGCACAAAATGTACTGCGGCGCGTACTGTACCCACCGCAGTACATCGTGTGAACATACCCTAAGTGATGTGCTATCTGAATTCTGCGTTGGTTGGGGGGCCCAGTGCACAGCACTGCCCAGGGGCCCATAATGCCGTTAAGACGGCTCTGAATCCATGGGGTGTTGATTTCCGTTATAGCAAGGATAGAGTGATTTAAATCTACAGGCAGCTTAATAACCTAAACAAGATAATTTGTTAAATTTGACAAATATTCCGATAAGCCTTGGGTGGGGTAGAATGTGTTTCTAATATGGAGTGCCTGTAAAGTTAATTTAAAGTCAAAGCGTATTGATATAGCAGTGCAATAATAGAGGAGAAGTAGTATATCAGGGGAAATAATAAGCATGATTATGCAGGTACAGGCGAGTCATCTCGGAAAACCTGAGCGCTCTCCCATAGGAATAAACACAAGTGAGGCAACAGAATAATCTGCAATATTTTCCCATATAGTCACGCTCAGGTAATTTAGCTTCACTTATTTGGCTTCCTGCTTGCTGATCAGCTACAGATTGCTAAAATATCTTTGAAAGTGGCTGCCCCAAAGATCTGAAGTTTTGATGTATCTTTCTCTGGAAACTTTAATTGGATTACATTTTTTATTAGAAAGGTTTTGAACTTGTTTCTAATACCTTAACTTTGATGCAAGTAGCATTTCTATGTTCTAAATCACTACTATGGTAATATTATGAGAAGCTGAGTTTGAAACAGATATTAGGGAGCGAAGACTTAACTTTTTTAGAAATGTTTTAGAATCGGACTAGTTTAACTTTTGAAAACTCCCAGAACTTCCCATGTAAGCTGTTCTGTTAGTTGTTTCTTATAATGGATCACATTCAGAGGATGCCTTCAGGCACTTTATTACAAGAAGTGCTAGCTGCCATTACACATGTGTCTGATCAGGTCAACCAACTCAACCAACAAGTTGCAATTTCCTTGTAGTACACATTTACAACTAGTGAAACCACTAGAGGCCATACAACATATCACATATTGCTACATAAACTAATGGTTGGAGCACTGTATTCACAGTGATCCCTCAACATACAATATTCATTGGTTCCAGGACGACCATTGTATAATGAAACCATAACCCTATAGAAAACTGGTAACTGGTTCTAAAGCTCCAAAATGTGACCCAACATAATGCTAAATGTAGATGAAACAAAATAATGCAGGTAACTAACACAGATAAAGCAAGTCCTTACATATAACAGAAAGAGCTGCGCGATGCTGGAAATAACTTTCCATGGTGAGGACTGGAGCTTCTTTGTTTCATGTACATTATATATTGTATAATGCACATCAGAGGAAAAAATGGGACAAAAGTTAAATATAAATCACAGAATAATTGGTTTACTTACTAATCCTCAGGCAGATTCAGAGAAGCAACAATGCCATACGGGAGGGATCCACAGATGCAAAGTACTAATAGGCCGAGCACTCACACCTCTATCCCCGAGGGAGTGGCTACCTTAATATCATACCTGCATTTTGGTGTCAACCAAAAAAGGGGGCATTAGCTAATCACGGCACAAAACATGCCATGTTTTGTGCCGCGATTAGCTCAAATAGCGGCACATAGCATATTATTAGAAGCATAGTTTATCATTACAAGTATATGAAATGAGCCTAACACATACTTGTAATGCGCCTAACACATACTTGTAAAATGTGAAATGCGCCTAACACATATACACTTGTAATGACATGCTATGTACCTCAATAGGCACATTTCGCTATGGAGGCGCACAGCGCATAATTTTTAGGCGCATTACAATGTGTCGGTTCCGGCATATAATGCGCCTAGTTTTGGTGTACGACAGTTCATTTACATCAAAATATGGTGTCAAAAGCGTTTTTTTTGCGCAATATAGACCAAAAAACTGGCGTTTGCGTGTTGGGAAATTTCGCCCTATATTTTAACCATAGATTTAATTTCATAGTCAGTGATTTTTTGGCCTTCTTTTGTACCCCAAAAAGAAATAATGTCCTCTTTTAATCCACCACATAGTAATATCCTAATGCCTCTTTTTGGGCCCACAATTAGAATGGCTACCATTGTATTCCCTACAAAGTAATAATACCCAATTTGTTTCCTCTAGAAAATAACAATGGTGGCCATTTTATTATTGTGCGGCAGCACAAAGGGGGTATTCTTACTATTTTAGAAAGAAAGAGGGGTATTATTATTAACTAATCAGGAGAGAGAAACAAAAATACTTTATCACCACTCCGCAACTTCAGTACATAGGATTCACCGGCACCATGTGTACACTATATTGTATGTATACTTCTGGCAGTGCTCAGTGAAAAGAAGAGTTCAATAAAAGTCCAATAAGGTAACTCACCACTTGTATAGATCAAAATCCATATTTATTTAGCACCTGGTAGCATGCAGGTGTTACAAGGGGTTAGAGCAGGGAACATATTAGGAGTTAAATTTGCAGGCTTGCAACCGATCTTTGTACCTGGAATGGGACTGACAGACACCCACGGTTGTTGCAGCGTGAAGCCCAATGGATTTTCTGTACTGAGGCATTGGGAATTTTGGGATTAAATGATAAAAAAATTATTATTATAATTTTCTTTATAAAATATGTATATTTTGTATTTTATCTTTTAATAATGATGACTGATAGGTGCAGGGGGATATAAGAGCGTGATGACGCAATCTCCCACTAGGCTTAGAGAAAGCATGACCAAGCGCAAAACGGTTGCTGCCTTTCTGTCGCTCTGTGCATGTAAAATGTATCTGAATACCCTGGATGTTACAAGGTGCTAAATACATTTGGATTTTGATCTATAGTGGTGATTGCCATGGGATTACCCTCCTTTACCTTATTGATGTTACTATTAAGGAGACTTCCTTTTCCCCATAAAAACAGTAAAAGTAACCCACTTTTATCCCCCACACAATAGAAATGTTTACCTTTGTGTTTTCTAAAAGGAAAATAGTACCTCCAATAAAAACAGTGCCCCCTCCTTGAATAGAGAATAGAAGGTCAGGGACCCTATGGTTTCATGCTCTTGAATAAAAATGGGTATCTGTTTTTTTTTGGGTGCCCCTTTGAGGATGATGCTGTATCACCTCCTTACACAGTAACCCCCCAAAAAAGTCCATTTTAAGGGGTTGTCCGGCTCGCTTTTTTCAGTTTATTATGCACACTATGGCCTAAACAGTGTTTATATATTTTATTGAAGGTATATGTATAAAAGTATTGTGTTTTCACATCTTTTATATTATTATTTCTAGTGGAGGGTGGTGGGTGCTACACTGTAAGGGTATGTTCACATGGCGTAATTGCGGCGTACTGTACATGCTGCAATTACGCTGGGTGTTTTGGGAGTCGCGCCGGCCCCATAGACATGCATTACTCGCGGCGCGTATTCGCCGTGAATAAATGACATGTCACTTATCTCCCTGTGAAAAAACAATACGATCATATTGTATGAGCGGAGAGAGGAGGCATAATCCATAGTTCTCTATGAGAGCTATGGGTTACAGTAATTATGGGGCGCATTTTCCCGCGTATTAAGTGCAGTACACCGCGAAATGCGCTCCAAAATAAGCCGTGTGAACATATCCTAAAAGTGACATCCTCCTAAGTGTGCAAGTTTAGGAGATAATTACTGGGCTTGCATGCTAGTCAATCATCAGGCTGTAGCTGCCCACCAACCTCCCCGAGTAAAATGTCACCCTATACAAAGTAGTGTGACACTGCGTTCTGGGAGGGTGGTGGGTGGCTACACTTTAAAAGCGACAGCCTCCTGACCAGTGTGCTCTAGACAGTCATCAGACAAGCACTTCCATACTGTAGCTGACCACCGCATGCCCTGATAAAATGTCACACTATACAAAGTAGTGTGACACTGCAGTCAAGGAGGGCAATGGGCGACTAACCTATGGAAGCAATGGCCTGCTGACTAGCGCACATGCCCAGCTGCTAACTATCTGTTAGGCATGTGCGCTAGTCAGGAGGTCATCGTTTCGATAGTGTAGCCACCCACTGTCTGTAGTAGAAAGGAATGACGTCTTAAAAATAATTGCATAAATAATGGGAAAGCACAATATATAAAATACATAGAAATTTAAAAAAGCTTCCAAAGATTGTTTATTGAGCATAATAAACTAAAATAAAATTAATCAGACAACCCCTTTAATCACATACAAGTCTGATGTACTTGCAATTTTGAGGCAGGTTTATTCTTAGCGCAGGAATTTAAGAAACATTAGTTGCCTGTGGTCCTAGTCTATCAACATTGATTCTTTTAAAACTGCTTCTGTTATTCTACTTGGAAGTATTACTCCCCTTATTCCATTACTTAGAACATGACTCTGCATTAGAGCATTGATTATACAATACTTACTCACACTTATACTATTTGTAAGAGCAACCTGTCACCACTGGGCGTATGAGGGGATGTACCGGCCATATGTTGCACTTACACTTATTAAAGTCAAACAAGAGGATGAAACAGAACTCCTCACATTTAACACAAGCAGGGGCATAACTAGAATGTATCGAGCCCCATAGCATAATGAGATTGGGCCTCCAAAAACTAATGACAAGTAAGGGCTTGTTCACACTACGTTTTTGATCCTTTTTACAGATCCGTTTTTGAGGAGTGAAAAGCGCATATGGAAAGCGGATCCTAAAAACGCAAAGGTTGATACTTTATTTGCATCCGTATTGTATGCTTTTTGACTTGCGTTTTACAGATCCGCTTTCCGGATACGTTTTGAGTAGGTGTAAGAAAAAAAAAATCTCTCTCTCTCTCTCATCCATCCCCCTGCAGCACCTCACCTCACCGTCCAGCCGCTACTCACCTCCGATCCCCCGTCCATCCAGCCCTCGCTGCTCAGTGCCGATCCCCCGTCCATCCAGCCGCCGCCGCTCACCACTGATCCCCCGTCCATCCAGCCGCCGCCGCTCACCGCGATCCCTCGTCCATCCAGCTGCTGCCGCTCACCGCCGATCCCCCTGCAACCATCTGCAGCCGCTCACCGCCGATGCCCCATCCAGCCGCCGCTCACCTGCGATCCCCCATCCAGCCGTCCACTACGCTTTTCGCATCCGCTTTCAGGATGCAAAGCACCGCTGATACGTACCTGGAGTGTGGAGCGCTTTTGGATAGGTGCCAAAAGCGCACTCCATTATCTCCTATGGCCGTTCACTTGCGTGAAACGCAAGAAGAAACGACATGTCAATTCTTAAAGCGGATGCGAAAAGGGCAGTGTGGGAGAGCCCTCAAAAGCGCATCGGCGATCTCCCGTGAGAACAGCGATGCGCTTTTGCCATTGAAAGCAATGTTAATCACACTGACAATTGTTAAATCCGTTTTGCGGATCAGTAAAACGGACCCGTAAAACGGATCACAAAAACGTCGTGTGAACAAGCCCTAAAAGGAATAGCAACATAAATAGCAGGATATAAATAATACCGCCATATATCAGAGAACCAACATAGCACTCCAAAAAGCCCCAAACCTATTATTTCAAATAAAAAGGCAGAATATTCTGGCAGCTAAATGGGCCCCCCTCGACCTATGGGCCCCATAGTAACTGCTATGTCTGCTATTGCTATAGTTACTCCTATAACTACAAGGTAGTGTTATATTTTTAGCTTTATTTCCAGAACTGTCTACAATGTGACCTGAGTGACTGGATAACCTTCTCCTTGGTAACCTCAAGCACTCGTATGTGTTTTGCAAGAGACAAGGAGGTGTGCTGATAATAAATAACAGTAATGATATCTTATACAGCACGTTGCTGCCAATATCCATGATGCTGAACACAGAATTTCTCAGGCACACATAGTCCTTGTCACCAAGAGATTATAGCCTAATGATTATGGTGCCTGCAGCACAGGAAAATAAAATGATTTGACCAAAACCACATAGGAGCTGACAGTGGAAAGTAATCTGTGTAAACTTATTTCAGTGTCAGGGGCATTGCACTTAAAACCTTTTTGCTGTTAGAAATGTCTTCAAAAGGAAAAGAGAATAGAAATAGAGAGCGAGAGAACCAGGGAGGAATGGGGCAAAATGCCAGCTATTGTTTTGTTAAGGGAATGGACAGGAAACGACAAAGATCAAGGTGAATTAACTCCCAAGATCACAGGTGCTGGTAGGAGTAAATAGATCACTGAAAAAGGCAAGTGCCCTCCTGAGAGCCGTAGCCATGGTGCAGGGCTGGGAGGTTTAAATATGCAGTTTTCAGCTCAGCTGTTGATTGCTACACTTGTATTTAGCTCCCACATGCTAGGGATTTAATGTTTTTGAGACCTTAGAATGTGATTTGAGTATAATATACAAAATCATATTTTGCTAAAAAAAGAACATCAATATTTATTAAACATGGTGTATTGCATCATAACGCTCCCTCTATATCAGGGAGTTCAAACTAATTTTCTCCAAGAGCCACATCAGCTTTATGGTTGCCCTAAAAGGACTGTTGAAGGATGGCTAGGGTATCTGGGTAGAGCTGTCCGAGCTGCAGTGTCGGACAGAGGTGATTTTAGGGGCCCACTTTGCCTCGCTGTCTCCGCCACCTATACAGTGTCCCGCCCGCTCTCGCTTCAACTTATGACATAATCACACTAATCTGTAATCAAGATGGAGTGCTGGGGCTTCTGAGTCTCCCTCACCTAATTGCAGCAGGACACTGGTGGTGAGCATAAAAGGTCTAAAGATATATGTCCCCCTCCCCGAATGATAGATTTTATGTAAATAAAAATAAATCAAAAGCTATAACACAAATTACTGAGTATAAAGTTACTAAATAATGGTCGTATAGTTACCAAATAACACGGCTACATAAAACCAGAATCCCAAGGCTAAAATTACCAATGATTAAGTCCAAATAATGCCACATCATGACCACATATCACCACCACATAGTGACTGAATAATGCCACCACACCATGAACTCATATCACGCCCACAGTGACTGAATACCACCACACTATGACCACATATCACCACCACATAATGAATGAATAATACACCATGACCACATATCACCACTCTATACTGAATAATACCGCAACACTATGAACACATATTACCACCACATAATGACTGAATAATACTGCAACAGAATGACCACATATCACCACCACATAGTGACTGAATAATACCACAACACCATGACCACATATCACCACCACATAGTAACTAAATCATACCTTCACACCATGACCACGTATCACCACTATATAGAGACTGAATAATACCGCCACACCATTACTGAATATAAACCATTACACTTTGCACACATGTAAGTGATTACAGTTCAGGTGCATTTAGTGACTCACAGGTGATGTTTCGCTGATAAGTCGTTCATGTTCCCTTTTCTTCTTCATCCGGTCCACACCTTCATGCTGACTTCTCACGGCTGGCAACACTCGTCCCTGCAGATTTGGCCACAAATATCTTTGAATCCTAACTTTTCCAGCAACTTATAGGTATATAAGTCCCTTCAGTTAGGTAGCTCTATAGCTCCCCTCATCAGACAGGAAGCTCTATAGGTCCCATCAGATAGGAAGCTATATACAGTTGAAACCAGAAGTTTACATACACTATATAAAAAGCACATGTGCATGTTTTTCTCACTATCTGACATGAAATCAGAAATAAACCTTACCCGTTTTAGATCAATTAGGATTTTGAAAATTATTTTTAAGCCATTTTTATTACTTTCTGCAAAGTCAAAAGTTTACATTCACTAGAATAATATGCCTTTAAACAATTTGGGACAGCCGATATGATGATGTCATGTCTTTGGAAGCTTCTGATATGTTTATTGGCAACATCTGAGTTAATTAAAGACACACCTATGGATGTATTTTAACACACACCACACACACACATTGCTTCTGTGTGTAACATCATGGGAAAGTCTAATAAAATCAGCCAAGAGAATTGAAAGAGAATTGGAAAGAATTGTGGACTTGCCACAAGTCTGGATCATCCTTGGGTGCGCTTTCCAGACACCTGAAGGTGCCTCGTTCATCTGTACAAACAATTATACACCAGTACAAACAAGATGAGAAAGTCCAGCCATCATACCTCTTAGGAAGGAGATGGCTTCTGTTTCTCAGAGATGAACGTGCTTTGGTCCGACATGTGTAAGTCAAGTAACGAGGCAGGTTTACCGGAATACAGCGAAGTCACAGACGAAGAAAACGACTCCAACACCCCCAACAGTATAACTTACTGAACTCTTCAGGAAAGTACGGTCAACAAGTTCCCCAAACACACCTGTACAAAGTTGTGACCGAGACCACTGTGCTACACAACACTCCACCGGGAGTGTATCCTCGGGTTGCACGTTAAGTTTGGGTTCAGAAAGGCCAAACACCCTTTACCTTTTAATACCGTACAAAAATCAGGAATTATCGCATGTGGTGCTGTTCAAAGGCGTGCTCACAGTCCGGAACAGCAGCTTACAACTTAACCAACTCGACCCGCTATTCACAGATATATACATATAATACAGATTCTCTCACAAGCAAGCTGGTTGCATAAATAACAGTGCTATAGCAAGCCCTCTATGAAGTCCCGAATCAAGGGGCGTACTTGGATAAACACTTCTGGCCTGAAATCAAGCCTGCCCTAACTAGGCTAACTACAGGCCTGCACACAGTCCTAGGTTCGTTGGTGTGCACGCGTTTGTCCCTTGTGTACCTTGCGGCGGCTGGCAGCTGCTGCTCTGAGGTGAAGATTCCCTCTGTTGGAGCCGATATCCCTGATGTAGTTGCTCCTCTCAGTCTCTGCAGAGTGTTCTTTCCTTCACGGGGTTTTCTTTGCCAACTGCATTGATGTAGACAGCCACACTCATTCCAATCTCTCTGGAACAGTTCACGGTTCACGGCCTCTCAGATTCAGGAAGGCTGAGTTAAGCAAAAACCTTGTGAAGATGCTGGCAGAAGCTGGTAAGATTGTGTCATTATCCACAGTGAAACGAGTACTGTATCAACATGGGCTGAAAGGCCACTCTCCCAGGAAGAAGTCATGACTCCAAAAGAAACATATAAAATCCAGATTAATGTTTGCAAATGCACACAGGAACAAAGACCTAAATTTTTGGAGACATGTCATGTGGTCTGACATAAATAAAATTTAATTGTTTGGCCATAATAACCATCGTAACATTTGGAGGAAAAAAGGGAGAAGCTTGGAAGCCTAAGAACACCATCCCAACTGTGAAACATGGAGGTGGCAGCATCATGTTGTGGGGTTGTTTTGCTGCAGAAGGGACTGGTGCACTTCACAAAATAGATGGCATCATAAGGAAAGAAGATTATGTGGCAATACTGAAGCAACATCTCAAGATATCAGCCAAGTTAAAGCCTGGGCGGAAATGGGTCTTCCAAATGGACAATGACCTGAAGCATACTGCCAAACTGGTTGCAGAGTGGCTTAAGGATAAGCAAGCCCAATGTTTTGGAGTGGCCATCACAAAGCCCTGATCTCAAACCTACTGCAAATTTATGGGCAAAGCTGAAAAGGCAGGTGTGAGCAAGGCGACCTACAAACATGGCTCAGTTACTCAAGTTCTGTCAGGAGGAATGAGCCAAAATTCCTACCAACTATTGAGAGAAGCTTGTGGAAGGATATCCAAAACATTTGACCTAAGTCATACAGTTTAAGGGCAGTGCTGCCAAATACTTTTGAAATGTATGTAAACGTCTGACTTTACAGAAAGTAATAAAAAAATGCCTTAAAAAATTCTCTCTCTCATTATTCTGTCATTTGGCAAATATAAATAATTTTGGTAATCCTAATTGATCTAAAATGGGTAATGTTTATTCTGATTTCATGTCAGATAGTGAGGAAAAACATGCATATGTGTCTTTGTATATAGTGTATGTAAACTTCTGGTTTCAACTGTATGTCCCCTCAGTTAGGCAGGTATATACAGGTACCCTTAGTTAGGCAGCCATATATAGGTCCCCTCAATTAGGCAAGCATATATAGGTCCCCTCAGGCAGGTATATATAGGTCCCCTCAGTTAGCAGGTATATATATATATATATATATATATATATATATATATATGTCCTGTCAATTAGGCAGATTTATAGATATGTCCCCTTAGTTAGGCAGGTATATAGAAATGTCTCCTCAGGCAGGTATTTTGATATATCGCCTCAGTCAAGCAGGTATATAGATATGTCCCCTCAGGCAGGTATATAGATATATCCCCTCAGTCAGGCAAGTATATAGATATGTCCCCTTAGACAGGCAGTAGTGATGAGCGATTACGTCGACTATCGTCATCAGGTCGATAGTCGACATCGTCAATTATCAAGAAGATTTCCGATAGTCGCTAATAGATTATCGCCGTTGACCATTAAAGTGTATGGGAGAGGAACAACAGCTTCATTCTTACACCCAAACAGGGCTGGAGAATCTGGAAATAGCCACAACAGTAAAATGGATACGTGCTACATCTTAGGCAATAATCTCCAAAAAATTGGGAATCTCGCAAGAGAACAAAGAGTGACTTTTGATCACTATATTTACTATTTTGCCAAGGCAAACTAAATTTTATCTTTCTCTACCTATTAAACAAAAAAACGTAATTTTTAAATTTTAAAAACAACCTTAACTTCTAACACACTTTTTAAAAAAACCTATCTTACCTATCATTTAACCCTTTTTTGCTTCTGAAAGAGGAATAACCCCCTTTTCTACACAAGTCTGGGGGAACCCCCACCTATTAACAGGAGAGCCTTAATCATGCAAAGACACTTCAAAAGGGGATCCCAAAAAACTATTTTGGGCGTCGTCCCAATCCATAGACACAGAACAAAAAAGGGCCCCCCTTGTGACACGCTGAAAGCGGGTGACATTTTTAGACAGAGGTGAGAGATCACAATTTAAAACCAGGGCCGACCTTCCGACATTTTTCGCCACAAACCTGGTTTTATCAAGGCGAAGGCCGTTCATTACCCCTGTTTTTTGCACCACAGCCGACCCAAAACCCGCATGCCCCACAAATTAAAAAGTGCCAGAAGCATATATTTGAACCATCTTTTTAATTTGAACGGGACATTGCATCCTGTCCAACGCAGCAGAGCCTAAAAACCTGTCGCCCACAATTAAAAAGTCCGGAAAAAGGAGTCTTTCAACCACCTTTTTTATTTGAACGGGACATTACTAACCTGTCCTGTACCACAGAAAAGACCATTAAACCTGTCTGACCCACAGATTAAAAACCCCTTTTTAGTTTCACTGTAAACTATCCCTGTCCGGGCCAAGCAGAGCCCCAAACCTTAGACCCCCAGATTTAAAAAGTGCCGGAAAAAGGATCTTTCAACCACCTTTTATTTTCACGGACATAACTATCCCTGTCCGGGAAACAGCATGAGCCCCAAACCTGCATGACCCACAGTTTTAAAAACTCCCGGAAAAAGGATCTTCAACCACCATTTTAGTTGAACTGGACATTGACTATACCTGTCCTTGGGCAAGCATAGCCCCAAACCTGCATAAACCCACAGAAAAAAAAAGTCCCGGGAAAAAGGGAGTCTTCAACCACCATTTAGTTGAACTGGACAGTGACTATACCTGTCCGGGCAACAGCATGACCCCAAATTTTCATGACCCACAGATTTAAAAACTGCGGAAAAAGGATTTTTAAACCACCATTTTAGTTGAACGGGACATTGACTATACCTGTCCGGGGCCACAGCATGACCCCAAAACCTGCATGACCCACAATTTAAAAATGCGAAAAAGGAGTTTTTAAACCCAAAAACCATTTTTTAAAGGGGAAAACCCCTTGGAAAAAAAAAAATTTTAAACCCCTTTTTTAATTTGGTCCATGGGTAACCTACATCGTTCAAGTCTTCCTTACCCCCTTGTAAAATTCAAGGAATATTTGTACACTATTTGTACATGCAAGTTTTTTTAGATTTAATTCTAAAAACCATTTTTAAAATAGGAGGAATCCCACCACGTCTTTGTTTCTCTTTTTTTAATTGTTTTTAAAGGGTTGTCTCACTACGGGGGATTCTACTATTTAAAGAGTTTGAAAAAACAAGGCATTTGCAATATGGTCCATTAACGGGTCCTACCTATTCCCGTTTCTGACATCACCATCACCCTTAGCCCTCTTGAAAATTTGTGAAAAACAAATGTCTGTTAAAACCACATTTTTTTACAATAGGACCTTAGAAACTGCATTTCACACAACATCCCCCAAAAAAATTCAAAACTGACCCTTGAGCCACTTTTGACAATTGTAAAGAAAAAATGCGGGTAAAACCCAAAAATTTTTTTACAATAACCTTATAAAAGCTCCTTTTTTTAAAACACATGCCCAAAAAATTAAAAAACCCAAGCCACTGTAAAAAAATTGTGAGGGGGGAAAAAGCCACTCAGAAGCTCATTTCTGTTTTTAAAGGACCATGAAAACTGTAACCCACAACAGACCCCAAAAAAATTTTAAAAATGACTTTTCAGCCCTTGTTTAAAAAATTTTAGGGAAAATGCCACTTAAAGCCACATTTCTGTTCCAAAGGACCAGATTATAGCGTATCTCTAAGCAAAATGACCCCAAAACCATTGACAATGCGAAAAAATTTAAAGAAAAAGTGAGTAAAAGGGAAACGGTTTTGTCATGAAACCTGGGGTCCTTCTACATCTCCCCACCGGGGAAAAACCCGCAAAAAGAACTTTTGGGAAATGAAATAAAAATTTCTTTGAAAGGAATGGAAAGGGGAAACCCAAAATAATCGGGACCTCGGGAATTTGGGGCCACAACTCATCAAGTCCATGCCTGATTCATCTTAAGAAAATCAAAAGAACCACTTATCTTGGAAACCGGGTCTTTGTCTGTAAGATCCTCCAGCTGTGCTAAGGCCCCTCAGATATGACGCGCTGCTGGACAGGACAACACCTCAGGGTTTTGGGGACGACTCGGGTCATTTATCCATTTTTTTGGGTCCAGAAGTCTTGGGGCGGGAAAACATCCAAAAAAAAACGTGTTTTGATCAAATTGTGCCCCATGATCTTAAGCCGGCTCTATGTGTTTTTTGTGTGGCCCCCATTACATCATTGGGAGGTGGTAAATAAAGATTGCCAGAGGCACCCATTTGGGTTCTGCCACTTGCCGCGCTGCTGCGCCGCTACGGCTACTTGGCACTCAACTGCTGTTCCCTTGCTGACGTTGTTCCACCGGACATTTAAAACTGAAGCAGAAAAACAGATGCTCCAGTTGATCAATCAGCACGGTCTCCAATTCCCGCATTTTACTCTCATTTGGTGGGGGGAAGGAAAAGTGCTGATTTTGCTTTGTACCGGGGGTCGGGAGGGTGGCCACCCATAACGTTGTTCAGTTTGATGGCCTTTAATGCGAGGGTCATGTTGAGAAATGGAGCTCCAAGCACTCATTGGGGCAGGAGCCTTTATTTTCCCAAGCCCTGGGTCGAAGGGCACAGCAAAAGATCTTCCCTCATCTTCCCCCCCCACCTCAATCGCCCAACCTTTTCCCCAAAGGGAGGGGCGTCGGGAACGTTGGTGTCCTGATACCTTATCCCCTCCTCCTCCACTTTCCCCCGGGACAGCTTCAACACAGCCCTGATTGCCCCAGATATGCACCCTGAGAGCTAGCGCGCCTTGCACTACCCGGACCCGAACCTCGCCCAATAAGAACCCATAAAATTGTGAAACGTCGGGCCTTGTTGGGTTTATGGGGAAAAAAAGGGTCCCCCTGTCCCCCATCTGTGTCCATCCCTCCGTCACGGCGGGACCTCGTTTTTAGAGTTCCAAAGATCTTCCAGACTAAGATCACCAAATGGGCAGCTGCAAGCGCATTGTCCGCCTGACCATTTTTGGGGCTTCTTCAAAACTGGGAAGGAATCGGAGCTCTTTCCCCTGCCCTTCACTCTGGTGGCTCAACACCCCGGCCGCACCGTTTTCTTTTTCAGCCCTGTGTCACTCGTACTGCGTAAGGCATTGGGCCGCTGCCACAATCGTGGGAGCATTGGAGGGTGGAATTCCACTGTTGCCACGTCAACTAGAGATGGTTTCGGGGGGGCCCACTGGCCTGAACGCAGCCCGGCGGGACGAATCAGGGGGGCAACGGGAATGCGAACTCAGACCTCGAGGCCCCTCACAGGCAGTCCAACCCGGGGAGCGCTTTTAAAAATTTTTGGACGACAAGGTTCATGACATGTGCCAGGGAAGGCATGTGCCCACCTACCACTTAGGGGGGCCAGCAGATTTCGACGTTATCGACACCACCTTTCCTGGCACATGTTCTTGTCACCCAGCCGCGCTCGTCCATTGCGGAGACCGTCCACACTCCTACCTGTGGTGACGTCTCCAAACAGATAAATTTTAACACGGCCGGTTTCTTGGGGGACGTATGCCACCAGAGGGCCTTGGGGGAAAGACCCCGCACCATTCCTGCGGATTTGAAGGCGTGCACCAGCCTGAGAGCCACCGTCACCACCAAGACAACCACCCAGTTCACCCATGAGCTTCACAGAATAGACTTTTCCGGGCAAGATGCAGACAACACGCTTTTAAAATTTTTTGATACACTGGCTGGGCCCGGGCAGGACGGCTTTTCTGGCAAAGAAATCCCTCGGCACTGGATTGGGGGGAGCAGGGCCATAAATGGCAGAACCCATCTGTGCCACTAGACGAAAGGCAACATTTCCAAAGGGCCAAAAACCTGGGAATGCCCATTCAGGCTTTTGGGTTTGGATGGTTTTGGGTTGAAGTGTTTCTTCTGCTCCCAAACCTGGTAGACAGAAGGCTGGCTGCTAGACTGGCCGCTGTACGGCAGGTCGTCAAACTGGTGGAAGGAGAATGGGTAGGATGGGTCTCTGGTGGTGCTGTGGTACTCGGGCGACGGTGGAGGCTGAAGCGGAGGCTGATCCCTGATCATGACTCTGAGAGACATGGGCAGCTGAGGAACGCTTGGTGGTAGCGGAGGAGGAGGCGGAGACAGAGGGTGTGACAGTGGTTGGAAGCCCGGCATCGGTGTGTACTTTTTTGGCCAAGTGTTCTCTTCATTTCAACTCATGCATTCGCTGCATGTGACTAGACATGTTGGTTGGTGGTGGTTAAATACCTAAGATTCTTACCTCTACTGATGCATTTACGGCAAAGGCGGAATATGACATCGCTGGGTGAATCAGAGGCTTGCTCAAAAAAGGCCCAGGCTTGAGAGGTCCTGGACCTTTTTGACAGCGATAAGCGAGGAGCTGTGTTTCCGCTGATCGTGGCTGGCGGACTCATCTCAGCGGACTTCTGCGACCGCCCTCTCCCTTTTTGAAGCAGGATCTGTACTGACACTACCCCATCGTCTTCCTCCTCGTCCAGTGATGAAGCGCTCGCAAGCAAATTCTGCTGAATAGACCACGTTGGATCCGCAATGTCTCATCATCATCATCAACACAGGTGACTTCCTCGTCCTGACATTCTGCATGCAGAGCTGCGGGCTACAAGCAAGAGGCACTGCAAGACATTGCCGACCGCCCGGGATTTTTGCCGATTGACCAGATTCCTTCGCCTCCTCTGATGGCATCAGTAACTGGGCATCAGAGCAGACAAAATCATCCTCTTTGGCATCTTGATCTTTTAACATGCCTTCTGACCCCAACAACATTTTGTCATCAAAGAGGTCTTCAGAAAATGGATTATACACAGTGGTGGGTACACGAGTTGACATTTGGGTTGCCTTCGCTTCATGTTGGACGGATGCTGACGATGCTGATGACAACATTTGGGGCCGTGACTGGGAGGACGAGGAGGTACGACTGCTGGATGCAGGTTGCATTAACCACGGAAGAACAGATTGGCGACACTGTTCGTTACTGAGATTCACAGGGCCCTGACCCAGTGATGACAGGCCTGACGGTCCTACAACCGACGATCCGCTGGCTTGCGTGTTGTCGCCAGAAACGGGAAAGGAGCACCTTCTCTCGTACCTCAAACCTCCATGTCCTACCCCCCTCTTTGCTCGCTTACCACCTGCATTTCGCTCCATGTTCAGAAAGATAAAAATTTAAGAAGGTATGGAAGAGTTTTTGACAGTCTCTTATTAAAAGAAAGCAAATCACAGGTATTCTTAAATCCCTCTAATTTCCTACAGCCAACTAGGATAAGAACTGAAATGTTTCTAGCGAATACCTGTGAAATGCGGCCCTGGTGGAAGAACCGTAAGACAAAAATCAACATTTGTTTCTTCCTTCAGTCCCTGGGTTTACAACTGCCCAGTAAGGGGACTGAGAATTGATAGTTTTCAACAAACTATTATACAAGTGCGTCAACTGCGCCAAACTGAGATTCACTGAGCGCAATAAAACTATTCATAAGTTACACGGATGAGAAATTTGCGTTTTTTCCCAGCAATGACAAACGGAACAGGTTGCTAGAAAATTTTTCTATCAGTATTGTCGTACAACGTGCTATTTGAAACAAACTAGGGCCGCACCACGTGCAATACAGCTATTTATAAGTTATACGGATAAAAAACCCGGTGGTTTTTGCACCATGAAATACACCAACAGTAACTACAAAATTTCTGTATTCAAATTTAAGTACAAGGTGGCTCTATGAACATAACTGGGCCCGCCCACCAAAGAAAAAAATAAAACACCTATTCGAAATGTATCGGATAATAAAAGGTGGGTTTTGCCCTATGAAAAAACAACAGCAATTACTAGCATATTTCTGTATGGTAATATAAGTACAAGATGAGTCTTTCAACAAAACTGGGCTGCGCCAAAGTGAAAAAAACCTAATTAAATTGTGTACGGATAATAAAAGGTGGTTTTTGCACCTATGAAATACACCTGCGGTGACTAGAAAAGTTCTGTATCCTATTTTAAGTACAAAGTGGGTCTTTGAACAAAACTGGGCTGCGCCAAAGTGAAAAACACGTAATTAAATTGTGTACTGATAATAATAGGTGATTTTTGCACCTATGAAATTTACCTGCGGTGACTAGAAAAGTTCTGTATCCTATTGTAAGTTAAAAAGTGGGGTCTTTGAACAAATGGGCTGCACAAAAGTGAAAAAAAACCCAATTAAATGTGTACGGATAATAAAAGGTGGTTTTTGCACCTATCAAATACACCTGCAGTTACTAGAAAAGTTTCTGTTATCCTAATATAAGAAAAGGCTGCTTTAATACAAGGTACTATTTCACCAAAATGGTAATAAAAAGCCATTTCAATGCAGGGCCAAAACAGTCTGGACTGCACAATATACATTCTCCTTTCAAAAGCCTGCCTGTCTGTCTGTGTTATGAGACACAGAGACACACTGATGCTGAACAGGAAGCGGCGAAAATGGCACGATAGTAATAGATTATGCGCAGATTCTCACCTAAATTATCGCGTGATCCGAAAATTCCGTTCAACGTAAAAATCGTGCCAATTTCAACTTTGTCGATTATAATCGCTCAACACTAACAGGCAGGTATATAGATATGTCTCCTCAGGCAGGTATATAGATATGTCCCCTCAGTAAGGCAGGTATCTATAGCTTCCCTCACTAAGGCAGGTATATATAGCTCCCCTCAAGCATGTATATATAGCTCCCCTCAGTAAGGCAGGTATATAGATAGGTCCCCTCAGTCATGCAGGTATGTATAGCTCCCATCAGGCAGGCAAATATATAGATATGTCCCCTCAGCCAGGTATATATAGCTCCCCTTAGTAAGGCAGGTATATATGTCCCCTCAGGCAGGTATACACAGCTCCCCTCAGGTAGGCAGGTATATATAGCTCCCCTCAGGCAGGTATATACAGCTCCCCTCAGGCAGGTAACCGGCAATAAAAATAATAACAATAATGCTCACCTTACCTCCTTAGTAAGCCAAATGCCGTCCTCTTTTGCCCGACACTGGCAGCGTGACGTCATCACTCTGGCAATGCTGGGACGCTTCTCCGACAGAGTGATGATTGTGCAGCCGAGGAGAGGCAGCTGCGCGATGAGCTCACTTTATCGTGCCGCTGCCCAGCTCAGTATTCCGGACCACGGGGGGGCCATCAGCTGTGAAGTACCGATCCTCCGGTGGGCCAGTCTGAAACTGCCGAGCTGTACCACCACCTGTGAGTTTCTGAACAGAGCAGTGTGGAGGTGTGTGTTGGAGCTCTGATCCCTGTGTTAGCACTGGCTGCATCCTGTGGAGATAGTGTAGAGCTAGTCTTTCTGTGTCTGGACCTTGTTCATCCCTGTTTGCTTTGTCTAAGCTCTCATAGGCCAGAAAATAAAGTATTAGCATGAATCCATGACTTTTAGTCAAGTGTTGCTTTTATTAATGTGCTAGTCTTTCTGTGTCTGGACCTTGTTCATCCCTGTTTGCTATGTATAAGCTGTCATAGGCCAGAAAATAAAGTATTAGCATGCTTTTATTAATGTGCTGTTTGTAACATACGCTTCCATGTACATGAACACAATTAAAGGGGTTGTACCATTTCATTAAATGGTCTTCAGAATAAGGGGACAGTGAAAACAAGCAACTTTGCAATTGGATGTCATTAGCAAAGCTGTCTAGTTTTCACTGTCTCCCTTATCTTCGTTTTCTGTAAATACTGTTCTCTAGTGCCAGTCGAATCCCACCTCCTTTCATTTCATTGGCTGACGGCTCTACTAATTTCCATTCTGTTTGGCCCCCGGTCTTATTCACAGGAGCCCGCATTCCTGCCTCTCTCACTCAGAATAAGGGGCCTGCAACAATTCATAGAAGACTGTCTAGACTGAATGCAGGCCTGTGGTATGTAAACAGCTCTTACAAAATAAGACTGCAAAAGGAGAGGAACGACACATTGACATGTGGAGGAGAGGGGTGGTTGAACACACTGACTCAGGAGCGAGCATGAACAGTGAAGGGGGAGGATGATATTAAGAAACACCCAGCTGGGAGGGGAAGAAACGACACTGTATTTCAGGAACTCAGAAAATCAAGCTACAAGAGAACAGCCGAACTGATGAAGCGATACATCCCCTTTAAGTAGCAAACAAGTTCAGACCTGTATTTGTTCTCTGTAGCATAAATACTTTTTTGGATCAAAAAGTCCAACAGTTCATTCAAACATATTCCCTGAGCAGAGACCAAAAGGGCACAAACCCAAAGCCATACTTACAGTTCAATGAACTTATCTCAGTGGGAGGCAATATAAGACACAATGCTACCTGTGAAAAATTAAGCAGGTGCAAATAACTATATAACAGCTGCTCCCACGCTGATCCACTAGGGGGCAGCTGCCTAGTAAGGAACTGCACACTAGACAAATGCCAGTTCACACCAGTATGCAAAAAGCCACAGTACAACACTGGGGAGATTATAGACATGCAAAACTACTGATCACCAATACACTTACCATCCATGGTGGGGAGAGGAGGGTGATTGCCAGTACACAGGACTATATCATGGATGCCAATTATACAATCATCATTACAGGAAGAACCACAGAGATTCTCAGCTTTGGGATCTGCAGGCTTCACTCACAGGAGTTCTCAGCAGGTTACACACTTCATATGGGTAGACAATTTGACAACGGGGATTCCACACTTCTCTCACTTCTCACAAATGCATCTCTAGCAATTCTCAGGGCAATCCCTCAAGCTCTTTATTCCTCTTTCTCTCCCGTAGGTCTGTGCCTTTAAAGCAGGGCTGTGGAGTTGGAGTCGTGGAGTCGGAGTCAGTGCCTATTTTGCAGGAGTCGGAGTTGTCATAAAATGGACCGACTCCTAAAATATATAATAAGTTGGTCCAGTTAGTTCGATGCAGTGCAAAGAGTGAGAGGAATTGGATCTGGTCGGTGCTACTGCTCCCATATCTTCAGCCTTATCACATGAGGAGTGTAATTGATGACATGGAGCAGGCAAAGCGCTGCCCCAGGGGAAAAGATTCTGCTCCCATGGCAAACAGATTTTAGCAAAATTTTTCACCGGCTTTAAAAGAAGTAGAAGAGTTCAACCATTCATCAAAACTGACTGTGGCTGAGGCAATTCCTTTATACCCTGACATTGTTAGAGATGTTGCCCCTGTGGTCACCGCTTTGCCCCCAATCCAGGTTAGTGTAGAGAGGCTGTTCTCTAGCCTGGAAATAATGAGATCAGATGTGAGGTCATGTATGCAGGATCTGATGGAGGCAATACTATTTCTCAGAACAAATTCAGAGACTCCACAAATGTTCCTACAGTGTTTTGCATACTTACAATTTTTTTTGTGTTCTAAAGTCATATCCAATAAATATATTTTACACTGACAAGCAAAATGGTAACAATGTTTTGAACTTGTGACTTTCAGGCTCCATATCTCACCATCCACTACAGCTTTGTACATGAGACCACTGTAATTTTATATACAGTCATCTTACCTATCTTATACATAACTTTGACTTGCAAGTATTTAGCATCTGCTTAGTTCTGCAGATTCTTTCCTTTTACTGCAAAATTTAAATTTTTATTATTTTGTTAGTATTTGGGGAATCCACCTTTGGTTTTCAATACTGCCTGAATCATTCTTGGCTCTGAATCAGATTCAAGCATATCTTGACCAAAATCTGATCCCAGGTCTCTTCTACACATTTTTAGAGAAAAACACCACACAAGAAAATACTTGACCTAAAATATAACTTTTTAACCAATGTTGGTGCAGACTGGACTTGGATAGAAATACAGATTTTTCTTCAACTCTACCCACAAGTGTTCAAAAGATCAAAACATTGTTACCCTTTTGCTTGTCATTGTCTGTTCTACCTAAATAGCTTGATTATTGGATCATAAGGAGTGATAAAAAGTCTGAAGTTACCATTTTACTACAGTAAAGTTATCACTTAAACATGCACCATGTATGAGGGAGTGGGAGTTGGGAGTCGGAAATCGGAGTTGGAGGTTTGGGAAATTGAGAAGTCGGGGCTTGCCAACTCCACAGCCCTGTTTTAATTGAAGAATTGTATTGTCCTTAGTACACTTCCTGGGCTATCTACTCAGGCTTCCTTGTGCTTAGACTCTCCCAGGACAGTTCACCATGCAGTCCTTAATCCCTTAGTCCTGCTGCACTCTCCTGTCTACATGGCCTTGTTTATTCCTCTTTCCTCTCCTTCTTCCAGGTTGGTGGTGTAACTGTAGTCTGTCCATCATACTTCTGGCTAGTAGGAGTATGATCCTAGATGCTGGAACAAACTGCTTATCTTAACACAGATTTCAGTTCATAACTGAACTCTCTAACATGTCTCCTTTTATATGGACCTGCAGCCCCCGCCCAAAAAATAAATGTAATGAAGTGTATACCACTCCAATAAAGGACATTAGGACACTCTTTTGACCTCTGTCACAGGGGCGTTGCTAGACAGTTTTATCCAGCGCTTGTGCCCCGGATAAAACTGTTGCTGGTCTGAACTGGTAAACTGTCACTGGCTTACAGGCTGATGCCTTGGGTCCAGTGTACTGGGAGCAAGAGCTTCCTGCCCTGATGAGTACTCCGTTGAGTCGCAAACAGGCTTGCAGCCAACCAGAATATATAGTATACATGCATGATGATGCTGCTTGTGCAGGGACACATGGAGGAGCGAGTTCTTCGTTAGGGGAATGGAAAGAGGTGAGTATTATTATTATTATTTTTTTTAATGAGACCTGTATCTTTACCAACATACTGGCGGAGAACCTACATCCATACCTACATACTGGGTGAAGCTATATTCCTACAAACTTACTGGGGGACCCACATACCTACCAAACTACTGGAGGGGCCTATATACCTACCTACTGTGGCAGAGCGACCTCAGGTGGTCGCAGGGTTCTGCCACTAGGTGGCGTACAGCAGGAGACCTGCTGCCGATGTGCCACCGAAAACCTGGTTTCGGTGGGGGAAGGCAAAACCCTTTGTGTCAGTAACCATAGGTTACTGACTTTGTAGCTGGTATGGCTGCTATGCAGCTAGTGATTGCCTTTCCCGGGACGGTCACAGGTTGGGTGGGAGGGAAGTCCCCCGTTCCAGGACGGGGTTTTTGGTAGGTCTCTGGAGACCTATTAAAGTCCTCCTACTACAGGTGATCAGGGGGCGTGGTCTGCGACCTGAGAGTGGAGCAGCACAGGACAGGAAGGAAGGCTCTGGCTCCAGAGGTTTGAGGAAAGCCTGGAAACCAGTGAAGACTGGTAAAAATATTTTGGAGGGTGCTGTGCAGTAGGCACAGACCCCTGGTAGTTGAGGGCTAACGCGTATATTTTGTGCAGAACTATACGTTGCATTTGGCATATAATGCTTTTAATTCATAAAAGGAGGAATGGATGCCTCCATTTTGGTTTCTTGCCCCCCCGCCCACCCCCCCACAGGGTTGCTAGATGAGTGCAGTATGCTTATAGGGCTGGTGCTTTTTTCTTTTTTCTCTCTGGATTATGGAGGTCTGTTGACCCAAGTGAGAAGTCTGAATTGGACTCAAATGAGAGGTAAAAATAGAGTAGGACCACCCGCCTTGAAATCCCGTGGATAGTCGGGGGTAGCTTAAACATTTTTTGATCAAAACATGTGAACTAAGAATCTCAAAGTTTTTTTCATGTATTGTAGATAGCATAAATGCTTCTTTAGAGGTTTCCATGTCTTGTTTGATAGCCCTTTTAGCTGATGGTGTGCCACTGATATTGGAATTTGTGTGTATATATATATATATATGCAACAACCAAGCCAGTGGCACCCAGGTTCACATTGTGTTTTTCAGAAATGTTTTTTTGTGCAGAACTATAGGTTGCATTTGGCATATATTGCTTTTAATTCATATAGGGAGGAATGGATGCCTCCATTTTGGTTTCTTGCACCCCGCCCACCGCCACAGGTTGCTAGATGAGTGCAGTATGCTTATAGGGCTGGTGCTTTTTTCTTTTTTCTCTCTGGATTATAGAGGTCTGTTGACCCAAGTGAGAAGTCTGAATTGGACTCAAATGAGAGGTAAAAATAGAGTAGGACCACCCGCCTTGAGATCCCGTCGTGGGTGGCTTAAACATTTTTTGATCAAAACATGTGAACTAAGAATCTCAAAGTTTTTTTCATGTATTGTAGATAACCATAGGTTACTGACATTTGTAGCTAGTATGGCTGCTATGCGGTTAGTGATGGGTTGCCTTTCCCGGGACGGTCACAGTTTTGGGTGGGAGGCCGTCCCCACATTCCAGGATCGAGTTTTGGTAGGTCTCTGGAGACCTATTAAAGTCCTCCTACTACAGGTGATCAAGGGGCGTGGTCTGCGACCTGAGAGTGGAGCAGCACAGGAGCTGAAGCGAGGCTCTGGCCCCAGAGGTTTGAGGAAAGCCTGGAAACCAGTGGAGACTGGTAAAAGTATTTTGGAGGGTGCTGTGCAGTAGGCACAGACCCCTGGTAGTTAAGGGCTAACACGTATATGTTTAGTTAGTGGCCAGACGGCCAAGGATTATATTGATTTGTTTGATGCTGTGCTATAAACCTGTGCCAGAATAAAACAGGCTGAGGTCAGAAAGAAGCCTGGTGTCGGAGTGCCAGTACTGTTCTACCAAGGATGGCGATCCGAGAGCTAAAGACCCCCTGAGACTGTCCAAGATGGCGGCTGGATGAGTGTGAGTCCTACACTACATACTGGTGGGACCCATATATCTAACAACCTATTAGGGGGTCCTATATACCTACCTACATATTGAGGGAACCATATATACCTACCTACATATTGGGTGAACCTATATACTTAGTTAAATACTGGAGGGGGGCAATATACCTGCCAACCTACTGGCGATACCTATATACCTACTAACCTACTAGGGGTCCTTTACATATAACAACCAACAGGGAGACCCTATACACCTACAAACCTACTAAGGGACCTATACACTTACTTACTGGATGGATGTGTATACCTACCTACTGAAGCAACCTATTTACCTACCTACTGGGGGCCCTATATATCTTCCTAGCTACTGAAAATGGCTATATACCTAAGTACAGGGAGATCTATGTACCTACTTACCTACTGTGAGACCTATACAGTATATCTATCTACTTACTGTGTTGATCTATTTACCTGGCTACTTTTTTGGGGTAAATGAAGGGGGACTATATACTTACCTACTGAGGGGACCTATATACCTACCTCTCTACTGTGGGGGACTATATAAACTACCTACAGAGGGTCATATATACCTGACTATGTACTGAGGGGGCCTATATACCTGTCTTCCAAAGGTATCTCAATACCAAGTTACCTATAAATGGGACTTATCAACCAAGAGGCTGTATACCTACTTATCTACATACTGAGGAGACATATATACCTACCTACCTGCTGGGGGAGCTATATATTTACCTACTAACTGGGGAGTCTTATATACCTAACTATGGGAGGGTGTGTGTTTATGTACTTCCCTACCTAATGGGGGCCTATGTAGGAATGATGGGTGACTCCCTATCCTTCACAGCAGCACCAGTTTCCTAAAATTTT
>JAODAL010050687.1:0-27215 GCA_025379985.1 Phyllomedusa bahiana
TCTCTTTGTTATTTGTCCTGATACTTTGCTGCAACGTGTCAGCATGAAGCCCAGACTGTTTAGGCTGCTTTCACACAGCGCAGTTTTTGTGCAGTTTTAACTGCACTCCAATTAAACTGCCTTTATTAGAGCAGCAAGCTTCTTCCAGTTGTCTAAATTGTTCAGAAAGGAGTTTCAAGCACGTAATCAATTCCTGTGTGTGAAGTCTGGTGGATACAAATGCACTAACTGATTACTCACAGTTTAGAGAAGTGAAAAAAGCTTGCCGGTAATAAAGGCAGTTTAATTGAAGCACAGTTAAAACTGCACCAAAACTGCGCTGTGTGAAAGCAGCCTTAGGGAGCTTTCAAATTTCAATTCTTTGGGCTTGTGATTTCACTAATGGCTGAACAAAAATGAACCCAGAGCTAGAACTTTTGGGGATTTTTTGCTGACGGGGGAAAAAGATCACAGGTGCAGTAATTGCTAGAGCAAGATGAAAAACCTGCACACCAACTTTAAGGCTATGTTCACAAGGCCTTATTTTCGGGGCGATTTACGGACGTTTTAACGCCCCAAAATACGTCCAAAAACTTTTTAAAATTGTCACAAAGGTGGGCACGTATTTTGGTCGTAAATTCATTCCCCCTCTTTATTAGGGGGTTTTCATTGCAAAATACCCCTCATAATGACAGGGGGACTTAATTTTTACGCGTATTTAGGACGTTTTTAACCCCCCCGCAAATACTTTCAAAAAAATACGCTTTGTGAATGACGGGCTTTTTTACATTGGAATAAATGCAATCTAATTTTCTTTTTTTTAAACGTATTTCGGGCGTTTTTTGCGGAGTAAAAAATCCGGAATACGTCCCGAAATAACCCATGTGAACTAGCCTAACAATTCACACAGCATGAGAAAACCCCCGTATAAGAATGGGGAATTGCACAGAGCAAAGAAACCCAATAAAACAACCACTCACACAACTCAGGGCATGAGGGAGGTGGTTGCCAGGTATACAATTGCATATAATAAGGCGATACAAAAGTGTGCCATAAATATAGATACGTGTGGTGCACCATGCTGGCTTACAACCTATTAGTGACGCCCATACTATTAGACCAGACGGGCTGCCCAGCATTTTCTAAGTGTCCAACACAACACTGGCACACTCTGCTCCCCAGCACTATTGGGCAAATAAAAAAAGGGCATACTGTTCAGCCAGTGAGCTGTTCACAAGCCCCAAAGAATTGGAGTGTTTTTTTGAGTAAGTAATGTCCCATTTTTGTATGAGCTTTCAAATTTCGCAGTTTTGGTGCAGTTTTAACTGCGTCCAATTAAACTGCCTTTTTTTTTTTTTTATCAGAAAAGCTTTTTGCACTTATCTAAACTGTTTGGTAAGTGAGTAATTAGTTAGTGTGTTTGTATCCACCAGACTTCACACACAGGAATTGATTACTAACTTGAAACACCTTTCTGAACAATTTAGAGAAGTGAAAGTAGCTTACCCTTAGGCTATGTTCACACGGCTTAATTGCGGGACGTAATTACGCCCCGCAATTACGCCGTGGGGACGAGGGCGGGGCGGGGGAGGGCGCGGGGGGGGTGGGGCGGGGCGGGGCGGGGGAGGAAGCGGGAGGGGCGGCACTTCGCCGGCCCATAGAGAATCACTGCTAGCGGGCGGGGAGAGGAGAGGTAATCCATAGTTCTCTATGAGAACTGTGAATTACCGTAATGAATGGGCCGTTTTCGGTCCGTAATTTGTGCACTTCGGCGCGTAATTACGGACCGAAATACGGCCCATTTTAAACTGTGTGAACATGGCCTTAGGGTGCTTTCACACGGTGCGTTTTTGACGCGTTTTTTGTGCAGGAAGGCACAGCAATGTTTCCATTCACTAGCAGCAAGCAGAGGTTTTATAAGGCTATGTCTACACGGCAATGTTACAACACCGTCCAAAATCCGACGCCATGTTAACATTCCTGGGCTGCTTTTTTTTTTTTTTTGCTGTAGATTTGTGCTAAAAGCCGTGGTTGGGTTTTAGATTTGCCGTCGGCCCCATACATTGAATGTGAGGGAATATCAAAACCGACCAGAAAAAAACTGGGCTGTTCAGACTACAGCGCAGATTTTCTACTGCAGTCTATAGAATCCACCGAAAATCTGATCATACCCTTTGCCCCATAGACCGCAATAGAAAATCTGCGCTGTAGTCTGAACAGCCCCGTTTTTCAGCTACAAACCTGTGCTGCGTAGACGCGGCCCAAGTGATGAGGACCTGAAATAAAGTACATTAAACAGTTACAGAACTTTTGCAATACACAGCGACGGAGCTCCAGCTGCCACCACACGGGCTGGGAGGTGTGGGTCACCTTACCTGCTGCAGAAGTAAATCCATTAAGCTGGCATCTAAGGGAGAGGCAGTGGTCAGCCGCATCCTCAGTACAACTGCACCTGTCACAGAATGGAAACCGGCTTCTATTAATAGATGCAGTTAATGATCAGATACAGTGAAACATAAAATGTATCTTCTCGGTTTGCTCTGGATACAGTGTAGCAGGGCCGGGACGACGGGTAGGCAGAGGTAGTCGATCGCCTAGGGCGCCTACCTCTGCCTGTCACTTAGGGGCGCAGGCAGTGGCCCCGAACCTCGCCGGGCTCCAGAGCGCTGCCATGGGCCTAAAGTGCCGGCGGTCTCTTTGAGGACTTCTGCGGAACAGAGAGCGAGCACTCCCTGCCCTGCAGACAGTGTCGGACTGGCTCTTGGAGGATCGCTGGATCCTCCGGTAAGTCACGGTCCGACATAGTGCTGAGGACCTGCTGCGGCTACGTGCTGCTCAGCGTCGCGATAAATTGAGGTCATCGCAACGCTGCCTCTCCTCGGGCGCACAGGAGCGGCTGGAGGAGCGTCCCGGCGCTGGAGGCGTGGGCTGAAGAGGAGTGCGCGCCCAGGAAGCAGGTAAGTATGAATGTTGTTATTTTTACCTGCTGAGTGCCCCTATATACCTGCCTGAGCCTCTATATGCCTGCTGAGTGCCCCTATATACCTGCTGAGTGCCCCTATATACCTGCCTGAGCCTCTATATGCCTGCTGAGTGCCCCTATATACCTGCCTGAGCCTCTATATGCCTGCTGAGTGCCCCTATATACCTGCCTGAGCCTCTATATACCTGCTGAGTGCCCCTATATACCTGCTGAGTTCCCCTATATACCTGCTGAGTGCCCCTATATACCTGCCTGAGCCCCTATATACCTGCTGAGTGCCCCTATATACCTGCCTGAGCCCCTATATACCTGCTGAGTGCCCCTATATACCTGCCTGACTGAGAGGGTATATCTATATACCTGCCTAACTGATGGGGACCTATATATACCTGCCTAATTGAGGGGACATATATACCTAACTAAAGGGACCTATATAGCTTCCTATCTGAGGGGACATATATACCTGTCTAACTGAGGGGACGTATATACCTATAAGTAAGGAGTTGCTGGAAATGTGAGGATTCTAAGATATTTGTGTCCAAATCCTCAGGACAGTATTGGCCGGGAGCAATCAGCGAGAAGGTGTAAACCCGGATGGAGAAGAGAAAGGGAAGGTGAACGACGCTGATCAGAAAAAAACGTCTCTTGTCACCAAATGTAACTGCAGTGTAATCACTTATATTTCTGCAGAGTCTACATACAACTAGAAACTACCACTATCTGGTCACTGTATGGCGGTGGTATATTTTATCAGAGCCTGTGTACAGCTGAGAGTCACATGTGGGGGTCGCGTTCGGTCGGGGTCTGGCAGGATTATTTGATCCTTAAGGAGTAATAGTTTTGGGTCTTGGTTTTGTAGGAGGGTTTTTTAGTAACAATCATTCTTCTGGTAGATTTGCTCCATGTATCGGTGGATTATTTGGTGGCTGATATTTAGGAGTATTACACTGTCATACGGAGGGGAGCGATTTTGAAAAAGCAAATTTTCATTGTGCAGTGACTGCTGAGGAGATGGACGGGAGCTATGTGGAATATGAAAATTAGTGACAGGACCTGGCGCAGGGGCGAGAGGAATTAGTGTGGGGAGGGGGTGCAATTTTTTTGGGAGCGAGGGGGGGGGCACCAGTGCCTGGACGTGCCTAGGGCACCAAAATGCCTTGCCCCGGCCCTGCAGTGTAGTGCTCTCTTTTGCAGCCATTGAGGCTCTGTTCACACGCTGCATTTTTGTTGCGTTTTTTAGCTGCATCATATATTCAAATGAGCTCAAGGGAAGCGAGCGGGGACTCTGCAGCACCAGCTATTTGCTGTATCCTTCCTCATGCCACACCAGACACTCATCTGCTGCAGGGGTGCAGCTATAGGGGGTGCAGAGGGAGCGGGCGCTACTAGGCCCTGGAGCCAGGGGTGCCAATAGGGCAGTACAGGCAGTGCTGCTGTCAGGGGCCCTAATCAAAAAGGGGCCCCGTGATATGTTAAGAAAGAGGAACTAGTGATGGGTGGGGGCCCCATTTGATTTGTCTGTATGGGGCCCTGAAACTGTTAATAGATGACTGATGGCAGCCCTGCCTGGAGCCTTAGGGGGCCCAAAGGCCCCTCTTCTGGATAAGGAGATACCAGTATTATAAATGGTGGGTGGGGACCCTTTTATGCATTTTGCACTGTGGCCCTGGAGCTTTAAGCTACGCCTTTGATCTGCTGACAGCTGTTTTGGGGTGTTTGCCCCTCATCAGTGCAGGGCAGGATACTGTTTGGCAAGTTGAGACTCCAGGGTTAGC
Organism: Phyllomedusa bahiana; assembly: GCA_025379985.1. Lineage (NCBI taxonomy): Eukaryota > Metazoa > Chordata > Amphibia > Anura > Hylidae > Phyllomedusa > Phyllomedusa bahiana. The sequence continues at coordinate 4,738 of JAODAL010050687.1, forward strand.
TTAGAAGGTGTACCGTCCTTCATGTAGATGTGTGGAGGTGGTAGTCAATGGTGACTGGGGACGGCCCAAATCCACAAACCGTGGACAAAGCCGTCCCCCAAAACCATCCAATTGATGATAAAATTCTAATGAAGAACCCGACTGGTATCTTGTCACTGCTGTGTGGATGTGGCCTCATACACCGCGCTGACTAAAGCGTTACCCCTTTAGAGCAACATCTGGAGCCTCTCATCCAGCCAGTATCTACTCTGCACTGATGAGCAGTGAACATCCCAAAACAGCTGTCTGCAGATGAGTGTACGGTTGGCATTGATCCCATTCACATTGCACGGCTCAGAGAGTTGGATGGGACATCCCATAAGTGGTGCTGCGGTCGCAGATTATTTCCCATGAGCAACTATGAATGTATTTAAACTTCAGCGCAGCAACTAATGCTGTGTGAGGTTCCACATAGCGACGCGGTGCCGCTCCCTCATGACGGGTGTGACCCCATCTCAAATGCATCAAAAATGCAGGCAACAAAAAACAGGGGGGGGGGGGGGCTTTTTTTCTACTATGTTCCAAATTAAAGCAAATTACCAAACCTCATACCAGATTACCAGCCATAGAAGGTGGAAGGGGTGACTGTAGGACAGGGGAATGCAGACTATTGCTTCCTGTTATCAGCCATATGAGGGGTGACTGTAGGACAAGGGAATGCAGACTATTGCTCCCTGTTATCAGCCATATGGAGGGGTGACTGTAGGACAGGGGAATGCAGACTATTGCTCCCTGTTATCAGCCATATGGAGGGGTGACTGTAGGACAGGGGAATGCATACTATTGCTGCCTGGTATGAGCCATATGAGGGGGTGACTGTAGGACAGGAAAATGCAGACTATTGCTCCCTGTTATCAGCCATATGAGGGGAGGGTGACTGTAGGACAGGGGAATGCAGACTATTGCTCCCTGTTATCAGCCATATGAGGATGGTGACTGTAGGAAAGGAGAATGCAGACTATTGCTCCCTGTTTTCAGCCATATGAGTGGTGACTGTAGGACAGGGGAATGCAGACTATTGCTCCCTGTTATAAGCCATATGAGGGGGGGTGACTGTAGACAGGGAATGCAGACTATTGCTCCCTGTTATAAGCCATATGAGGGGGATGACTGTAGGTCAGGGGAATGCAGACTATTGCTGCCTGGTATCAGCCATATGAGGGTGTGACTGTACTGTAGGAGAGGGGAGTGCAGACTATTGCTCTCTGTTATCAGCCATATAGAGGGAGAGGGGTGACTGTAGGGCAGGGGAATGCAGACTATTGCTCCCTGTCATCACCCTGATGAGGGGGGTGACTTTAGGAGAGGGGAATGCAGACTATTGCTCCCTGCTATCAGTCATATGGGGGGTGACTGTAGGACAGGGGAATGCAGACTATTGCTCCCTGTTATCAGCCATATGAGGGGGTGACTGTTAGGGAGGGGAAATGCAGACTATTGCTCCCTGTTTTCAGCCAATTAGGAGGGGTGACTGTAGGGACAGGGGTAAAGCAGACTAAATTTCTTCCTGTTATCTGCCATATGAGGTGGGGACTGTAGGACAGGGGAATGCAGACTATTGCTCCCTGTTATCAGCCATATGAGGGGGATGACTGTAGGCATGGGAATGCAGACTATTGCTCCCCTGTTATCAGCCCTATGAGGGGGTACTGTAGGCAGGGGAATGCAGACTATTTCCCCCCGTTATCACCATAGAAAGGGGAAGGGTGACTGTTTGGACAGGGGAAAGCAGACCCATAGCTCCCTGTTTATCAGCTATGAGGTTGGGGGGGGGGGGTTGACTGTAGGACAAAGGGGAAATGCAGACTATTGCTCCTGTTATCAGGCCATATGGGGGGGTGACTGTGGAAGGGGAATGCAGACTATTGCTCCTGTTATCAGCCATATGAGGGGGGTGGACTGTAGACAGGGAATGCAGACTATTGCTCCCTGTTTTTCAGCCATATGAAGGGGGGTGACTGAGGGACAGGAATGCAGACTATTGCTCTCTGTTATCAGCCATATGAGGGGTGGGGGTGACTGTAGGAAGGAGGGTGCAGACTATTGCTTCCCTGTTATCAGCCATATGAAAAGGGGGGGGGGGTGACTGTTTGGGCAGGGGAAGTGCAGACTATAGCTCCCTGTTATCACCATAGAAGGGGGTGACTGTAGGAGGGAATGCAGACTATTGCTCCCTGTTATCAGCCATATGAGGAAGGGGGGGGGGTGACTGTAGGACAGGGAATGCAGACTAATGCTTCCCCGTTATCAGCCATAGGGGGGGGGGTTGACTGTAGGGAGGGGAATGCAGACTATTGCTCCCCGTTATCAGCCATATGGGGGTGACTGTAGGGCAGGGGAATGCAGACTATTGCTCCCTGGTATCAGCCATATTGTAGAGAGTGACTGAAGGAAAGGGGAATGCAGACTAATGCTCCCTGTTATCAGCCATATAGAGTGAGAGGGGTGACTGTAGGGCAGGGGAATGCAGACTATTGCTCCCTGTTATCAGCCATAGAGGGGGGGTGACTGTAGGACAGGAGAATGCAGACTATTGCTCCCTGTTATCAGCCATATGAGAGGGGTGACTGTAGGACAGGGGAATGCAGACTATTGCTTCCTGTTATCAGCCCTCTGAGGGGTGACTGTAGGACAGGGGAATGCAGACTATTGCTCCCTGTTATCAGCCATATGGGGGGGTGACTGTAGGACAGGAGAATGCAGACTATTGCTCCCTGTTATCAGCCATATGAGGGGGGTGTGTAGGGCAGGGGAATGCAGACTATTGCTCCCTGTTATCAGCCATAGAAGGGGAAGGTGACTGTAGGACAGGGAATGCAGACTATTGCTCCCCCGTTATCAGCCATAGAAGGGAGGGGGGACTGTAGGACAGAGGAATGCAGGGCTATTGCTCCCCGTTTATCAGCCATATGAGGGTTTTACTGTAGGACGGGGAATGCAGGGCTATTGCTCCCTGTTATCAGGCCCTAGAAGGGAAGGTGACTGTAGGACAGGGTAATGCAGAAATATTGCTCCCTGTATCAGCCAATATGGGGGGTGACTGTAGGACAGGGGAATGCAGACTATTGCTCCCTGTTATCAGCCATATTGAGAGGGGAGGGGGGGGTGCACTGCCCCAAGATGGATAAGGGTGCAGACTATTGCTCTCTGGTATCAGCCATATGGGGGGGGGGGGTGACTGTAGGGCAGGGGAATGCAGACTATTGCTCCCTGTTATCAGCCATATGGGGGGTGACTGTAGGACAGGGGAATGCAGACTATTGCTCCCTGTTATCAGCCATATGGGGGGTGACTGTAGGGCAGGGGAATGCAGACTATTGCTCCCCCGGGATCAGCCATTGGGGGGGGGGGGACTGAGGACAGGGAATGCAGATATTTCTCCTGTTATCAGCTATATGAGGGGGTGACTGGGAGGAGAGGAGAATGCAGACTATTTGCTCCCTGTTTTTCAGCCAAAAGAAGAGGGTGACTGTAGGAAGGAGAATTTCAGACTATTGCTCCCCGGTTATCCCGCCATATGAGAGGGGGTGATGTAGGGAGGGGAATGCAGACTATTGCTCCCTGTTATCAGCCATATGAGGGGGTGACTGTAGGAGAGGGGAATGCAGACTATTGCTCCCTGTTATCAGCCATATGAGGGGTGACTGTAGCACAGGAGAATGCAGACTATTGCTCCCTGGTATCAGCCATATGAAGGGGGTGACTGTAGGGCAGGGGAATGCAGACTATTGCTCCCTGTTATCAGCCATATGAGGGGGGTGACTGTAGGACAGGGGAATGCAGACTATTGCTCCCTGTTATCAGCCATATGAGGGGGTGACTGTAGGAGAGGAGAATGCAGACTATTGCTCCCTGTTATCAGCCATATGAGGGGTGACTGTAGGACAGGGGAATGCAGACTATTGCTCCCTGTTATCAGCCATAGAAGGTGGAAGGGGTGACTGTAGGACAGGGGAATGCAGACTATTGCTCCCTGTTATCAGCCATAGAAGGTGGAAGGGGTGACTGTAGGACAGGGGAATGCAGACTATTGCTCTCTGTTATCAGCCATATGAGGGGAGGTGACTGCAGGACAGGATAATGCAGACTATTGCTCTCTGGTATCAGCCATATGAGGGGTGGGGGTGACTGTAGGACAGTGGAGTGCAGACTCTTGCTCCCTGTGATCAGCCAAAATGGGGAAGGGTGACTGAGGGCAAGGGGAAAGCAGACTATTCTCCTGTTATCAGCCATATGGGGGGGTGACTGTAGGACAGGGAATGCAGACTATTGCTTCCCCGTTATCAGCCATTATGGGGGGGGGTGACTGTAGGAGAGGGGAATGCAGACTATTGCTCCCTGTTATCAGCCCCTATGGGGGGGTGACGTAGGGCAGGGGAATGCAGACTATTGCTCCCTGTTATCAGCCATATGGGGGTGACTGTAGGACAGAGGAATACAGACTATTGCTCCCTGTTATCAGCCATATGAGGGGGGTGACTGTAGGACAGGAGAATGCAGGACTATGCTCCCTGTTATCAGCGATATGAGGAGGTGACTGTAGGCAGGAGAATGCAGACCCATTGCTCCCTGTTATCGCCATATTGGGGGGGGGGGGGCAGCAGGACAGGGGAAAGCAGACAAATGCTCCCTGGTATCAGCTATATGAGGAGGGGTGGCTGTAGGACAGGATAATGCAGACTATTGCTCCCTGTTATCAGCCATATAGAGGGAGAGGGGTGACTGTAGGGCAGGGGAATGCAGACTATTGCTCCCTGTTATCAGCCATATGAGGGGTATGACTGTAGGACAGGAGAATGCAGACTATTGCTCCCTGTTATCAGCCATATGATAGGGGTGACTGTAGGACAGGGGAACGCAGACTATTGCTCCCTGTTATCTCCCATATGAGGGTGGTGCCTGTAGGACACGGAAATGCAGACTATTGCTCCCTGTTATCAGCCATATGAGGGGTGACTGTAGGACAGGGGAATGCAGACTATTGCTCCCTGTTATCAGCCATAGAAGGTGGAAGGGGTGACTGTAGGACAGGGGAATGCAGACTATTGCTCCCTGTTATCAGCCATATGAGGGGGATGACTGGAGGACAGGGGAATGCAGACTATTGCTCTCTGTTATCAGCCATATGAGGGGAGGTGACTGTAGGACAGGATAATGCAGACTATTGCTCTCTGGTATCAGCCATATGAGGGGTGGGGGTGACTGTAGGACAGTGGAGTGCAGACTATTGCTCCCTGTTATCAGCCATATGAGCGGGGTGGTGAGAGGCAGGGAATGCAACTATTGCTCCCTGTTATCAAACATTATGGGGGGTGACTGGTAGGACATGGGAATGCAGACCTATTGCTCCTGTTATCAGCCATAGGGGTGACTGTAGGACAGGGGAGTGCAGACTATTGCTCCCTGTTATCAGCCATATGAAAAGGGGTGCGGTAGCAATGTAGGACGAGGGGGGAATGAGACTATTTCTCCTGTATTCGCATGTGGGGTGACTGTAGGAAAAGGGGAATCAGACTAAGCTCCCTTTTTTTTATCAGCCAATATGAGGGGGTGACGGTTAGGCAGGGGAATGCAGACTATTGCTCCCTGTTATCAGCCATCTGGGGGGTGACTGTAGGGCAGGGGAATGCAGACTATTGCTCCCTGTTATCAGCCATATGAGGGGTGACTGTAGGACGGGAATGCAGACTTAGCTCCTGTTTCAGCCATATAGGGGGGTGACTGTAGGACAGGGGAATGCAGACTATTGCTCCTGTTATCAGGCATATGGGAAGGGGTGCTGTAGGGCAGGAGAATGCAGGACTATTCTCCCTGTTATCAGCCATATGGGGGTGACTGTAGGCAGGGGAATGCAGACTATTGCCCTGTTTTCAGCCATATGGGGGTCTTTGGACAGGGAATGCAGATATTTCCCCTGTTATCAGCCATATGGGGGGGTGCGAGGGGAGGGGAAAGCAGACTTTGCTCCCTGATCACTTTGGGGGGGGGGACTGTAACAGGGGAAGCAGCTATTGTCCCTGTATCACATATAAGGAAGGTTGTTCCTAATGCAGGGTGCGGTGCAATCTCTCCAGTACCTCAGCCTCCTTGTGCCTCCTCCATTATGTTGTGTTTGTGGTGAAGAACAGAACCCAACAGGGATTAAAAACCTCCAGGAAGCACATCATTGTAGGGCAGGGTCACACTTGGCAGTGGCTCCGGGAAGTGACACCTGAAGGGCCTCGGGATTTCCCCACATCAGGGTTTGCTGTGTCACCTACAGGATTGTGGTTTTCCCTATTGACAGAGATGAGATCCGTCCATGCGGCTACAGGGGGCAGCGCGGCTGCAGGACTCTGAGCCTTATATTTACTTCAATAGGAGTTGTTGTGTTTTTTTACTCCTGTTTTATACACTAAAAATTGCAGAGAAAAATATGACCTACGACCCCCCTTCTTTAAATTTAATCCTCACAGAGTTCCTGTAATAAGGGCTCAGGGAAACCTGCAGGAGCGCGGCTTATCCAGGGTACAAACACCCCCGCCCGTTTTATGTGATCCCCCGGGCTCAGAACTGCGGAGCTCTTGGTCTTATCAGATACAGATCAGCTCTGCAGTCATTTATCACCGGGCTCGTTTAAATGCAGGAGCTGCTGGTCTTATCAGATACAGATAGCTCTGCAGTCATGTTTATCACCGGGGCTCATACCTGGGCTGGGTCTTATCAGATACAGATCAGCTCTGCAGTTCAGTGATCACCGGGGCTCGGGAACTGCAGGAACTGCTGGGTCTTATCAGATACAGATCAGGGTCTGCAGTCATGTGATCACCGGGCTCGTAACTGCAGGGGCGCTGGGTCTTATCAGATACCGATCAGCCTGCAGTCATGTGATCCCCCGGGGCTCAGTAACTGCAGGAGCGCTGGGTCTTATCAATACAATCAGCTCTGCAGTCATGTGATCACCGGGGTCGTAACAACAGGAGCTGCTGGGTCTTATCAGATACCAATCAGCTCTGCAGTCATGTGATCACCGGGCTCGTAACTGCAGGAGCTGCTGGGTCTTATCAGATACAGATCAGCTCTGCAGTCATGTGATCACCGGGGTAAAAATCCCCTTCTCCAAGAGGTCTTTTTCTGACCTTAGAAGAGGTACATTATATGAAATAAAAGAAAAACATACCAATATTAAAATATCATAAAAAGGCCAAAACTACCCAAAAACTTGACATTCCCTATATAAACTCTGGTGACAGAAACCTGACCTAATTAAACTACTTATTTTTAAGCTCCACTTTTGCTGTTAAAAATATATAAATTAATTAAAATTGTGAAAAACAACTTTTTTTTACACTATTTTTCCTCGTATTATAAAAAAAAACTAAAGTAAAAACTACATAAAAATAAAGCCTAACCGAGAGCAAGAAAGTGTTACAGCGTTCAAGCCCGCATGTACTAAGGAGAATGTGCCTGGTCAGGAACTGGTGATTTCATCTTTATAGCAGTCAGAGATCTATTTTCCTGATACAGAACTCCAAATCCTCTGCAGAGATATAGAGAGCCGTGATAGCACTGCCTGCAGCCACCACCAGAGGGAGCTCAATAATACCCAGTATGCGGAGAAGAACTAGTGTTGGCTGCAGAGCTTCATCACCTCTCTCTACACCTATGCAGGGGATCTGGAGCTCTGTGTCAGGAAAATAGATCTCTGACTGCTGTAGATTAACTTAGGAATGAGTGAAAAATGGACCTAAAATAATTCTGTGGAAAATTTAAAAAATGAAATTTTCCCTTAGGGGAACACTACTGGGAATCTAAGTCAAAGCGGGGGGCCACATAGACTTTGATGGTGTATTGGTAGGATATTTCATTGAAGTCTGGGTGCAAAACCCAGTGGTAGAACCTGAACCTGAGGAACTGGCCCCCAAAAGTGTCAGCTGAGAATGGAGATACGGTCACGCTTGAGTATGGCCAAACATTCCACTCACTTGTGCTGTGAACTCCCATAGAACAGAATGGAGAACACAGCGCTCCCCTGTACTGGGAACTCCCTAAAAAGAATGGAGAAACCCGGCCCCCTTATGGGGAAAATCCATGAACAGAAAGGAGAAAAAAGGTCCCCTGTAGGGAATCCCATAGAACAAAGGAGAACTAGCCCCCCTTACTGGAACCCCATAGAACAAAAAAACACAGCGCTCCCCCGTACTGGGAACTCCCCTAGAAAAAAACAGGGGGTTTGAGGGGAAACAAGCGTTTTCCCTGTACTGGGGAAATCCCCTGGCAGAATGAAAAACATGGAGCTCTCCCGTACTGGAAACTCCATAGAACGAAGGAGAACAGGAGCTCTCCTGTACCGGGGGCTCCCTTGAGCAGAATGGAGAAAAACAGCGCTCCCCTGTCTGGGGGCTCCCCTTAAAAGAAATTGGGGAAATGGAGTTCCGTACTGGGAACTCCCATAGAAAAAATGGAGAAAATGGGGGCTCTCCTGTACTGGGAACCCCTTCCAAAAAACAAATGGAAACATGGATCTCCTTAAAATGGGGGAAACCCCCCCTAGAACAGAATGGAGAACAGGGGTTTTCCCGTACTGGGAACTCCCAAAAAACAAATGGAGAAAACTGGGAGCTCTCCCCTTTCCCGGAAAATCCAATAAAAAAAAACAACCCCCCGAGGGAAAAAAACATGGGGGAAAACCCCCCCTTTTTCGGGAACTCCCATAGACAGAATGGGAAAACAGGGAAAATTCCCCTGTCGGAACTCCCATTTGACAGAATGAGAACATGAGTCCCTGTATGGAAAATTCCTAGAACAGAATGGGAACAGGGATCCCTGTACGGGGGGCTCCCTAGACAGAATGGAGAACAAGCCTCCCCCCTACTGGGGAATTTTCCCAATAGAACAAAATGGAGAACATGGAGCTCCCCTGTACTGGGGAACTCCCATAAACGAAAGGAGAACTAGTCTCCCGTACGGGAACTCCCATAGAACAAGAGAAAACCAGCGCTCCCCTTACTGGGAACCCCCTAAAACAGATGGAGAACAAAGCGCTCCCCCCGTACTGGGGCTCCCCTAAACAGAATGGAGAACAAGTCCCCTGTATGGAACTCCCAAAGAACAAATGGAGAACAGGGCCCTGTACTGGGAACTCCCATGAACGAATGGAGAACCGCCTCCCCTGTTTTGGAACTCCATAAAGAAAGGAGAACACAGCATCCCCCGTAGGGAACTCCCATAGACAGAATGGAGACAAAGTCTCCCCCCTTTCTGGGCTCCATAGAAAAGAATGGAGAACATGGAGCTTCCTGTACTGGGAACTCCAAAAAAACGAATGGAGAAATGGGGCTCTCCGTACTGGGAAAATCCCCCAAAAACAGAAAGGAGAACAGGAGCTCTCCTTACTGAAACTCCCCTAGAAAAAGAATGGGGGAACATGGAGCTTCCTGTACTGGAAACCCCATAGAAAAAGGGGAATGAGAACACAGCCTCCTGTATGGGAACTCCATAGAACAGAATGGGAAAAAAGGCTCCCGTACTGGGAACTCCATAGAACAGAATGGAGAAATGGATCCCTGTACGGGGAAATCCCATAGAAAAATGGAAAAAAGGGCTCCCTGTACTGGGAACTCCATAGAAAAGAATGGGGAAAAAACAGCGCTCCCTGTACTGGGCTCCCCAAAAACAAATGGAAAATGGGCCTCCTGTCGGGGAACTCCCATAAACAAAAGGGAACTGGGGCCCCTGATGGGAACTCCCTGGGGGGCAGAATGAAAAACTGGAGCTCTCCCGTACTGGGAAAATCCCATAGAACAGAATGGGGAAACAGGGCTCCCTGTACGGGACTCCCATAGAGCAAAGGAGAACACAGCGTCCCCCGTAGGGGGAATCCCAAAACAAATGGAGAAACAGGGCTTCCCCCGTATGGGGAAATCCAAAAGAACAAATGGAAACAAGCTCCCCTGTTTTGGGGAAATCCCCTAGAACAGAAGGAAAAAAGGAGCTCCCTGTACTGGGAACTCCCATAAAACAAATGGGGAAAAGGCCCCCCTTACTGGGAACCCCATAGAACAGAATGGGGAACAGGGGTCCCCCTTTCTGGGAACTCCATAGAAAAGAAGGAGAAAAAGGGCCTCCTGTACTGGGAACTCCCAAAAGAACAGAAATTTGGGAAAAAGCGCTCCCTTTTTCTGGAAAAAACCCCCAAAAAACGAAAGGAGAAATTTTAGCTTCTTTTATGGGAAAAACCCATAACAAATGGGAAACCCGGGGCTTCCTTCGGAAAATCCCTAGGCAGAATGGAGAACATGGAGCTCTCCTGTACTGAAATCCCCTGAAAAATGGAGAACATGGAGCTCTCCTGTACCCGGGGGCTCCTTTAAGGGAGAAGGAGAACACAGCGTCCCCTGTAAATGGGAACTCCAATAGAACAGAAAGGAGAAACGGACTCCCCTGTACTGGGGAATCCCATAGAACAGAAAGGAGAAAAAGGGCTCCCTGTACTGGAATCCCATAGACAGATAAAAACACACGTCCCCTTTACTGGGGGAACTCCCCTAGAACAGAATGGAAAAAGGCTCCCTGTACTGGAACTCCCATAAAAAAAAATGAAAAAACACAGCGCTCCCCCGTAATGGGGCCCCATAGGGCCCGAATGGAGAACCCGGCCCCTGTACTGGGAAAATCCCATAGAAAAGTGGGGAACCAGGCCCCCCTGTACGGAAAAACCAAAGAACAAAATTTGGGGAACCAGCCTCCCCCCTACTGGGAATTTCCCCCAGAAAGATTGGAAAACAGCGCTTCCCCCCGTACTGGAAATCCCATTGAAGAATGGGGAACAGGGTCTCCTGTACTGGGGAAAATCCCATAGAAAGAAAGGGGGAAAACAGCCGCTCCCCTGTATGGAAATCCCATAGAAAAATGGAAAAAACAGCCTCCCCCGTACTGGGAATCCCTAAACAGAAGGAGAACACAGCTCCCCGTACTGGGGAATCCCAAAAACAGAATGGGGGAAAACAGGCTCCCTGTACTGGGAACTCCCCTAAAAAGAAGGAGAAAAACAGGCTCCCCCGACTGGGAATCCATAGAAAAAGAAGGAGAAAAAGGCTTCCCCTTTTTGGGCAAAAGCTTTTGGGAAACGCCCCATTTTGGGGAAAAAGAAAAAAGGGAACAGGCCCCCTGTACTGGGAATCCCCCCTGAAAGAATGGGGAACAAGGCTTCCCTGTACTGGGGAACTCCCCCGCAAAAGGAGAACCGGGCCCCCTGTATGGAAAATCCCAAAAAAAAGGAGGGAAAATGGAGCTCCCCTTTTTTTGGGAACCCCATAGAACGAATGGGGAAAAAAGCCTCCGTACTGGGAAATCCCAAGACAGAATTGGGGAACATGGAGCTCCCTGTACTGGGAACTCCCATTTTTTTTTTAAAAGAATGGGGGAAAAATGGGCTCTCCTTATGGGAATCCCTAGAACAAATGGGAACATGGAGTCTCCCCTTTCTGGAACTCCCATAGAACAAAATGGGGAAACACAGCGCTCCTGTCGGAACTCCCTAGACAGAAAGGGAACAAGCTCCCTGTACTGGGAACTCCCAAGCGATGGGAAAACATGGAGCTCCCTGTACTGGGGAACTCCCATAGAAAAAAATGGAAAATGGACTCTCCGTCTGGGAACTCCCAAGAACAGAGTGAAAAAACAGGGTCCCCCGTATTGGGAACCCCATAGACCGAAAGGAAACACGCCTCCCTGTCTGGGGAACTCCCCTAAAAAAAAGAAACCCCCAAACCTCCCCCGATTGGGAATCCCCAAAAACAAAGGAGAACTTGTCCCCTGTACTGGGACTCCCTAAACGAATGGAGAACCCGGGGTCCCTGTATGGGAACTCCCCTGAACGAAAGAAAAAACGCGCCCCCTTATGGGGAACTCCCCTAGAACAGAATAAGAAAATAGCCCCCCCTGTACTGGGGCTCCCTAAAAAATTTGGAGAAAAGGGCTCCCGTTGGGCATCCCCTAGAAAAGAATGAGAAATTTTAGCTCCCTGTACGGGAACTCCCCTAGAACGAATGGAGGGAAATGGGGGCTTCCGTACTGGAACCCCCATAGAACAGAGTAGAAAACACAGGCTCCCGTACTGGGAACTCCCCTAGAGCAAATGGAGAACACAGCCCCTCCCCTGAAAAAGGGAACTCCCCCTGAAAGAATGAAAAACCAGCGTCCCCTATTGGGGGAAATCCCATAGAACAGAATGGAGAACCAGGCCCCCCCCTGTATTTGGAACTCCATAGAACCAAATAGAGAACACAGCGCTCCCCTGTACTGGGAATCCCATAACAGAAAGGGGAACATTTCCTCCCCGTACTGGGAAAACCCCCCATAGAAAAGGGAATGGGGAACAGGCCCCTGTACTGGGGAAATCCCATAGAAGATGAAGAACAGGCCCTTCCCGTACGGAACTCCCATAGAACAAATGGAGAACAAACCTTCCCGGAACTCCCAAGGCAGAATGGAGAAAAGGCTCCCCTTACTGGGAACTCCCCCTAGAACAGATGAGAAAAGCCTCCCCTGAGGGAAAATCCCAAAGAAAAGAAGGAGAACCAAGCTTCCCCCGTACTGGGAATCCATAGACAGAATGAAAACAGGAGCCTCCTGTACTGGAAATCCCATAGACAGAATGGAGAACTTTGGGCTCTCCTGAGGGAAAACCCCCTAGAAAATGAAACTGGAGTCTCCCGTACTGGGAAAATCCCTTTGAGAAATAAAAAACAATTTAGTTCTTCTGGGTTTCCCCCTAGAACAGAATGGGGAACAGGGTCCCTGTATGGGAAATCCCTAGACAAATGAAAAAAGGTTTTCCTTCTGGAAATTTAAAAAAGAATGGAAACAAGTTCCTGTACCGGAGTCCCAAGAGGGAAAAAGGAGAACACAACGTTCCCTGTACTGGGGAATCCCATTGAACAGAAGGAGAACACGGGCCTCCCCTGTACTGGAAATCCATAGACAGAATGGAGAACACAGCGCTCCCTTACTGGGTTCCCATAGAACAAAGGAGAAAACACACGTTCCCCTGTACTGGGAACTCCCCATAGAAACAGAATGGGAACCAACAGCGCTCCCCTGTACTGGGTTTTCCAAGAACAGAATGGGAACACCGTCCCCCGTACGGGAACTCCATAGAAAGGGGAAAGGAGAACACAGGCCCCCCCGTCTGGGACTCCCATAGAACAGAATGGAGAAAACACGCTCCTGTACCGGGGAACTCCCCTGAAAAGAATGGAGAACACAGCGTCCCCTGTACTGGGAATCCCTTTGGAAATGGAAAAACAAGCGCTTCCCTTGTACGGGAACCCCATAGAAAGAAGGAGAAACACAGGCTCCCCCAAATGGGACCCCTAGAAAGAAATTTAGAAAACAGGCTCCCCCCGTTTTGGGAACTCCCATAGAACAGAAAGGAGAAAACACAAGGCTCCCCTGTAAAGGGGAATCCCTAGACAGAATGGAGAAAAACAGGTTTCCCCTGTACTGGGAACTCCCATAGAACAGAACGGAGAACACAGCGCTCCCCTGTACTGGGGACTCCCATAGAGCAGAATGGAGAACATGGAGCTCTCCTGTACTGGAAACTCACATAGAACAGAATGGAGAACATGGAGCTCTCCTGTACTGGGAGCTCCCATAGAGCAGAATGGAGAGTGTTGGAATAAGCGTGACCAGCTCCACATTTTAAGTCGACACTTTCAGGGGCCGGTTCCTGAGAAAGGTGCAGGTTTCAAAGGTGAGACCTGCACCTATCAGACATTGATGACATAGCCTATTCTATAGTGGGAGCCCCCTTTAATAAAGGGGAGCCATGTGGTCATTATCCTCATTATACTGCGGGGCAGATACAAGGAGCTTCCTTCGCTCTGGAGGACCCATTCTGTCCTGCATCACACAGACAAACCATTCATATGAATGGACACTGTGCAATGCTTCCTGTCACCTGTGGGGGCACTCCAGGGAAAATAAGCACCTACTGACAGGTTTTCCTATAGATCACTGCTGATCATTGGAGATCATAGCAGACGGACACTTTGTGAACTGCCCTTAGATGAAAGGACCCTTCTACCAAAGTAGGAATGATATTGTCCATAATGGAGGACCCCTTTAAGGTAGCCATAGTATTCATTGTATCTATGGGAATGTAATATATGTTGGGAAAGGGACCCTACACAAATATAATAAATCTCCTCATAGGAACAAAATCCTATGGGTTCCCTCATATATATCTTTGTACTTTCCCACATATCTCTTCCTTGAATAATAGCAGAGGGTATTATAGGGATGCAAGGGTAGCAGTTGCACCTGGACCCCAATTCCTAAGAGGGTCTTAAGCCATCTCTACTATATAAAGGTCCCCAGTATAGAATCAATGATAGTTGGAACTCTGGCATAGACTTTGATTTGCGGACCAGGAGCCCACAAATCCCACCTGTGTGAAAGGTTCAAAGATGGCCAATAAGAACCACCAAACACCTTGATATGGGACTGATCTCAGATCATAACCATAGTTGATGTCCATCTGTTATAAGAGATGATAAATCACTCACTGCTTGTGTTCCTTGCTGGAGCTGAGGTGGTGCTGGTAAAGAGATTAGGATCCATAGTCCTGGAAGTAAGATTTGGAGATGAGGTTGAGGTTGTCCATGTGGTTGAGCTTGATGCTGATATTTGTTGAGTTGTTAAGGATTGGGTTGTAGTTGTCACTGTTGCAGTAGAATTGGTAGTTGACATTGTGGTAGAGTTGGTTGTGGGTCTTCCAGTTGTTGCCGATATTTGTTGAGTAGTTAAGTATTCTGTTGTTGAACCTGTAAACATTGTATTTGTTGGCCCAGATGTTGTAGTCATGATTGGTGTTGTAGGTGGAGTAGTGGTTTCTGAGATTGTCGTGGAAATCGAAGTTATTGGAGTAGATTTGGTTATGGATGATGTTATCAGCTCAATTGTTGAGGGTACAGGTACAGGCGTTGAGGTTATAGATGAAGACGTTGAGGCTATAGATGAAGATGTTGAGGCTTCAGATGCAGTTGTTGAGGTTATAGATGAAGATGTTGAGGTTATAGATGAAGACGTTGAGGTTATAGATGAAGACGTTGAGGGTACAGATACAGGCATTAAGGGTACAGATACAGTCATTGAGGTTATAGATACAGGTGTTGAGGTTAAGCTAAGCTTAAAGGGGGCAGATACAGTCATTGAGGTTATAGATACAGGTGTTGAGTTTATAGCTGAAGACGTTGAGGTTACAGATACAGGTGTTGAGGTTACAGATGAAGACGTTGAGGTTTTAGATGATGACGTTGAGGTTATAAATGAAGACGTTGAGGGTACAGATAAGGGTTTTAGGTTTAAAATGGAAAATTGAGGGTACATATACAGGCTTTGAGTTTATAGATGAAGACGTTGAGGTTTTAAAAGGGGAAGAGTTGAGGGTTAAGATTAAAATGTGAGGTTAAAGATAAGATGTGAGGTTAGAGATGAGTTGAGGGTACATCAAAAGGCTTGAGGTTGTAGATGAAGACGTTGAGGTTATAGATGAAGACGTTGAGGGTACAGATATAGGTGCTGAGGTTATAGATGAAGACAGTGAGGTTATAGCGGAATATGTTGAGGGTACAGCTACAGGCGTTGAGGTTGTAGATGAAGACGTTGAGGTTATAGGTAAAGATGTTGAGGGTAAAGATATAGACACTGAGGTTAGAGATGATGTTGAGGGTACATACACAGGCATTGAGTTTATAGATGAAGATGTTGAGGTTATAAATGAAGATGTTGAGGTTATAGGTGAAGACGTTGAGGTTATAGATGATGACGTTGAGGCTATAGATGATGACGTTGAGGTTATAGGTGAAGACGTTGTAGTTAGAGATGATGACGTTGAGGTTGTAGATGGAGACGTTGAGGTTATAGGTAAAGACGTTGAGGTTATAGATGATGACGTTGAGCTTATAGGTGAAGACGTTGAGGTTATAGATGATGACGTTGAGGTTATAGGTTAAGAGGTTGAGGTTATAGATGAAGACGTTGAGGTTATAGATGATGACGTTGAGGTTATAGGTGAAGACGTTGAGGTTATAGGTGAAGACGTTGAGGTTATAGATAAAGATGTTGAGGGTACAGATATAGGTGCTGAGGTTACATATACAGTTGTCATTGCAATAGATTCAGAAGTTGCTACAGTCACATTTTTTGATGTTACAAATGGAGTAGTGATTGATGCAGATGTTGTAGTTTCTATTGTCGATGACTCGGTTGTTACGGTCTCAGTTGTTGGAAAGACAATATGTGACAATGTAGATGGCGTTGTAGTAGAAGCTTTCATTCCTATTGTTGAAATAAAATCAGTAGTTGACATTGTAGCAGAGGTGGTTGTTGGTTCTCCAGATGCTACTGATGTTTGTTGAGTTGGTAAGGATTCGGTTGTTGATACTGTAGGTGTTGTCATTGTTGGCCCAATTGTTGTAGCCATGATTGTTGTTGCAGGAGTAGTAGTTGGTTCTGAGGTTGTTGTGGATCTTGAAGTGATCGATGTAGGTTTGGTTGTAGATGTCGTTATCAGTTCAGGTGTTGAGGGTACAGGAGGAGTAATTGATGCATTTGCTGATGTTGTAGGCTCAGATACTATAAATTGCGTTATGTTTACAGACGTTGTTGTTGTAGACTGACTTGTATTCGACACTGGTTGAATTGTTGACAGGGTTGTTGTAGATCCAATTGTTGATTGTAAAGGTGATGTCATTGGTGTAGTTGTTATTGTCTCTGGTTGAAATACAAGTCCTGTTGATGCTGTGGACTCTGTTGTTATTGTATTTGTTATAGACATAGTTGTAGATTCAGATGTAGATGATGTAGTTGGTTCGGTTCTTGTAGTTGTAGAATTTGTTGCAAACATCAATGATTCAGTTTTCGGTTGAGGGATAGACGTAGTTGATGCTTGAGACATAATGACTGATGTTGTAGAAACAGTATTCGGTGTTGTAGACTCCATTGTAGGTGTCGTAGAAGAAGATATAGCCGTTGGCAATGTTGTTGCCGTTGAAAATCCCACAGTTGTTGGTTCTGATGTTGATGGTATCGGTAGAGGTGTGCTCATTGCTGAGGTTGATGTCAGTTCTGGTGAAGTGGTGGATGTCTTTGCTGACATTGGATAACCAGTTGTTGGTTCTGTAATTGTACTTGTAGATTTTGTTGGAATCTCAGATGTTGCTGATGTTGGAGACTCAGTAGATGCTGAAGAGACTATTGTAGTTGCTGGTTTAGTAGCCGATGATTGCGTGGTTTGTATTGTTGTTTTATCAGTTGCAGTTGGTGCAAGTGTTGTAGTTAATTCTGTCTGTTGCTGTGTAGATTGAGTTGACATTGAAGTTTTAGATAGCTGTGTATTTGGGGTAGGGTACAGTGTGTTTTTTTGGTTCGTTGCCGGTTTTTACTATAGGGTGATCATTGAAGAAGTTGGGTTTTTGATTGTGTGATTGGGGGTTGTAATCTGTGACGTTTTGACCCTTGTTGAGTTCGTAGTTTTTGGGGATTTTGTTGTAGTTGTGTTCTAGCCCTTTTCACCATTGGAATTGTTGTATTCCCCTTTTTTTGGGGGTTTTCCTTGTGTTGTGTTTCAGCAATTTTCCCATTGTGGACGCTTTTTTGGGTCTTGTAGTTGGTGGAGGTTTTCTTTTTGGGTTTGGGTTTCACTGTCCCATTATGGATGCCTGTTGTTGTCTCTGTATTTTTTTTGGGGATTTTCTTTTTAGTTGTGTTTTCAGCCATTTTAAAAAACCCTTTTTGGGGCTTTGTAGTTTTTGGGGGTTTGCTTTTTGTTGTTTCTCGGGGTTGTCCCTTGGAATCCATTTTGTGTCTTGTGTTTTTTGGGGGTTTCTGTTTTGTTTTGTTCTCAGCCCTTGTCACTTTTGGACGTATTGTTGGGTCTTGAAATTTTTGGGGGATTTTGCTTGTAGTTTGTTTTCCGGCATGTGGACCAATTTTTGGGTCTCTGTAGTTGTTTTGGGGGGTTTGCTTTGTATTTTGTTTCAGCCTTGTGAGCCCTTTTGGGTTTTTAGTTTTTGGAGGATTTGGTTTTTAGTTGTGTTTCACTTTGCACCTTGGGACGCCCTTGTTGGGTCTCTGTATTTTTGGGGATTTGCATTGTAGTTGTGCTTGCTTTGTGACCCCCAGTTTTAGGTCTCGTAGTTTTTGAGGATTTGCCATTTTAGTTTGTTCCTTTGCACTTGGGGCCCATTGTTTGGTCTCTGTAGTTTTTTGGGGATTTGTGTTGTAGTTTGTTTTCAGCCTTTTTCACCATTTGGTCCCTTGTTTGTCTCTGTAGTTTTTGGGGGATTTTGTTGTGTTTTGGGTTTTAGCCCTTTCCCTTGTGGACGCCCTTGTTGAGGCTTGTTTTTTGGAGGATTTGCCATTGTAGTTGTGTTCTCCATGTACTTTTAGCCCTGTTTGTTCGAATTTTTGGGGATTTGCTTAATTGTGTTCTAGCTTGTACCATGTGGGCGATTTTTGAGGTCTCGAGTTGGGGGGATTTGGTTTTTAGTTGTGACCTTACATTTAGAGCATTTTTGGTCTCTGTAGTTTTTGGAGGATTTGCCTTTAAATTGTTTCTCACCTTGTCAAAGGGGGCCATTTTTGGGTTTTTTGTAGTTGTTGAGGTTTTTCCCTTGTTTGGTCTCCCGCCGTTTTCCCATTGTGGAGCCTTTTGTGGTTTTGTAGTTTTTTGGGGAATTTCCATTTGTTTTTGGGTTTTAGCCCCTTTGTCACCTTTTTGGAGCAAAATTTTTGAGGTCTTGTTTTTTTTGGGGGTTGTTTGTGTTGTTTTTCACCACTTTTGGGCGGATTTTGAGTTCTGTAGTTTTTTGGGATTTGCCTTTGTTGTGTTTCCGCATTGTAAATTGTGGGGCCATTTTGAGGTCTCTGTAGTTTTTGGGGGATTTGCTGTTGTAGTTGTGTTCTCAGGGTTGTCATTTGTGGACCCCCATTTTTGAGGCTCTTTTTTTGGGGATTTGGTTTTTAGTTGTGTTTAAATTGTAGAGCTTGTTGAGGTCTCTGTAGTTTTTGGGGGATTTGCCATTGTAGTTGTGTTCTCAGCCATTGTCACTGTTGTGGACGCCATTGTTGGTTCTTAGTTTTTGGGGTTTGCTTGAGTTGTGTTTTTCACCTTTGCCCCCTTGGGGCCATTTTTTGAGGTCTCGTTGTTTTTGGAGGTTTGGTTGTAGTTTTGTTTCCACTGTTGTACCATTGGAAAGAAAATTGTTTTTGTTCCTGTATTTTTTGGGGGGATTTTCGTTTTGTTTGTTCTCACTTGTAAAGTTGTGGCCAATTGTTGGGTCTCTGTGTTTTTGGGGGATTTGTGTTTTTAGTTTTTTTCTAGGGCACCTTGTGCCCCTTGTTGGGTTTGAGTTTTTTGGGGGTTTGCTTTTTTAGTTGTGTTAGATTGTAAACCCCTTGTTTGGGGTTTGGGATTTTTGGAGGATTTGCCTTTTTATTTGTTTTACCTTTTTCACATTGTGAGCCATTTTTGTTTTCTCTAGTTTTGGGGATTTGCTTGTAGTTTGTTTGATGCATATTGTTTGGGCCTTTTGAGTTTGTAGGTTTTGGGGTTTGGTTTTTAGTTGGTTCTCAGCCTTGAAAAGTTGTGGACCCATTGTTGGGTCTCTCGTTTTTGGAGATTTGGTGTTTGTTTTTTCACTTTGTCACCTTGTGGATCCCTTGTTGGTTTTACGTTGTTGAGGATTTGCTTTTTGTTTCGCCTTGCACCCTTTGGGGAAACCTTGTTGAGGTCTCTGTAGTTTTTGGAGGATTTGCCGTTGTAGTTGTGTTCTCAGCTGTTGTCACCATTGTGAATGCCATTGTTGTAGTCTCTGTAGTTTTTGGGGGATTTACTGTTGTAGGCGCCATTGTTGCCAGTTCGGCTGTTGTTGTAGGTTTCGCTGTTGGTGACATAGAAGTGTTTGATGTGTTTGCAGTCGTAATAGATAATGTTTCATTTATTGTGGACTCTGTTAATGTGGTAAATCCAGATGTTGATTGTGTATATCCAGTTTCAGCTGTAAATAGTAAATGAGATCATTTGACTTTTGTGATGCTTATAACAAACCTGATACAATTGTTACTAAATCACCAACAATACAACAATATATACACATAACATCCGCTAAACAAGAGGGCAGGACATAGATATTGATGTTGTACTGGATCCATGAAAGTCCTATAATTTTAAGTTACCATCTTATCATAGAAATAAGATATTAAATAGGTTGTCCCACTTCTGACATTGAGGCCCAATCAACAGAATGTCTGCTAGGTGCAAGTCCCACTTCCCGGACCTATCTCCAAAAAGACCCCCAAAACTTCTCCGTTCTGAACAGAGAGGTGGTCAGAACATTTACACTGAAATTAGTGGGAGTTCAGAGTACAGCCGAGCGGCACCAGAGGTGGAACCCACATTTATCAGATATTTATGGCATATCCTAGTGATACACCATACATGTCAGAAGTGGGACAACCCCTTCACGGATTTTCAATGTTTTATTGTATGATTCAGTTTCAGTTCCTACTACTTTTAAGATTCCCCCCCACCTGTCTGTCTGACATCAGTGTGAAAGTATTATTATTATTATTTATTTTAGACAAAGGTGACAAATTAATAACTAACAACTGGTACAGAGGGAGAGAGGGTCCTGCCTGTGAGGGCCTACAGTCTACAAGGAGGGTGGGAAGAGACAGAAGGTGAGGGGGACGACATGTTTCTGGGGGGTGGGGAGGTAGCGGCAGCGGGGTTATTGTTGGTTATATGCTTCTGAAGAGATGGGTTTTCAGGTTGCTTTTGAGGCTGGTGAGAGTGGCGGAGAGTCTGATGTGTTGGGGCAGTGAGTCCCAGAGTGTGGGGGAAGCACGGGAGAAGTCTTGGAGACGGTTGTGTGAGGAGCTGATAAGAGGAGGAAATAAATCACAGAGTGTGAAACAACGCTTGCTTATGATATACTGTATGTGTCATAGAGAATTAAAGTGGCACTCTCACCACATTGATTGGCTTTAAACGTGTAGGCAAAGGTAAATAAAGATTATTACCATATATATTGCTGTTCTGATTTTGCTTCCTTTCAGAATTAGAGCAAATTCTTATATCTTACTTGTGTACACAAGGTTCCCTAGGTTACCCATCACCTCTTTCTGCTTTAGCAGTGGCCGGAAAGGTAACGTCCCTTCCTACTGTGTATTATCAGCATCACAGGAGCCTCACACATATCGGAGCTGATCTACCTTTTTAAATATGAGGGTTTTTTATACTGTTGTTTTTTAGTGACACTGTATCATCTGAGGAAGTGCCGGGGGTTTCAGTCACGAAACGTTATGTTGTGGGTTTCTGTTCTGTGCCAAGGCTAACACCCTGTGCATTTTTTATGGAAAAAATTTTTCATTTTATTCAACACCATCCGCCATGAGGATTTGTTCCCAGAAACAAGCGCCCGGTCAACCATTTTAGTTGCGGTATTCTACAGTGAAAGGGACGAAGTATATCATAATATGCCTAATCCAGATTTTTATCCCCTCAAAACAAGGGTCCCCGCTCTGGATGCTTTCCAAAATACCATGGAAAGAGACCTTATAACTTTGCAGAAAAAAATACTAAAACGTGACCAAAATAAGCATTATAGAGAGAGTAATCTAACTTGGAGTCAAATCAAAGCCTTAAAAGAACTAAAAGAGAATAAAAATATAATCATAAGAGAACAGACAAAGGAGGAGCTACGGTAATAATGGACTGAAATCTATATGTAAAACAAGTACGAACAATTTTAGAGGATGTTACCACTTACCGTAGACTAAAAGAAAACCCAATGAAATTTTTTCAAAAAGAACTAGAAAAATTGCTGCAGGAAGGGATAGCGTTCACAGATAAACAGAACAAGTACCTTTTTGTTACAGATACGGTAGTACCCATTTTTTATGGGGTGTCAAAGGTACACAAAAATGTTTTTCCACCTGGTTTAAGACCTATTATTTCAAGCAACGGTTCTTTAAATGAACGGTTAAGCATTTGTCTTGATAACTATTTACAACCTTTAGTTCAGAGAATTCCTGGCTATATAAAAGATAGGCGGTTTTGCAAGTTCTGACGGAAAAACAATGGCGAGATGATTGTACTTGGCTGGGCTGCGATGCCGTCAGCTTATATTCTAGCTTTACCCCATGATGTAACAATGCAATTATGAGCCTGCCCTTCAGGAATTTATTATGCTGGTTGTTGTATACCTATTAGCTACAGTTGTTAGGAGCCCCTATGGGAGCCACCTCGTCTCATTTTCTGGTTCTACCTCCTCTCCTCTTCCTCTTGCCGTTGGGGTTCCTCAGGGATCAGTTTGGTCTCTCCCCTTTTTAATTCACATCCCCCATTGGACAAACCCCCCAGTAGATTTTTGGTTCAGTACCATCTC
>JAODAL010050688.1:0-27214 GCA_025379985.1 Phyllomedusa bahiana
AGAAGTGGTATTTGATTGTAAAAACGCTGTTTCTTTAAATGAATACAACAGGAACGGGCTTAGACCCCATTTGGGATATTGAATGTATTGCAGCTGCAGTGGACCACACTGGATTTCAGATCCAAATACCCCAAAAAATTTGAAATATAACATTAAGAGAACAGTCTCTGAGACAAGCTGAGACACCCCACAGAAATCGCTATATAAAAATCAATTCTTCAGTAAGAGCTATCAGCTGCGGCAGCACCTTCCCTGATGAGCACAGTGAGAGGAGTGTGAGCTCCCGGCGTCGCGCCCGAACTTATATAGTGCGGTGACGTTACAGAATCACGCCGGTCTCTGATTGGCTTCACCTCTGCACATGTCATGCAGGCTCTGCCCTTCTTCCTCCCAGAGTGCTTTGCCCCATGTAGCGCCATGTGCTTGCAGCCATTTTATCAATCAAAAGCACACTTCGTTCACCCAAAGTACCCCAAAGTTCGACTTCGTTCCGAACCGAAGTTTTCCTGAAATTCTAAACGAATTCCACTTCGTTAGAATCTATTCGCCAATCTCTAGCTCTAAAGATTATTATTATTATTATTTATTTTATAGTCTTTTAGGCGGTTGTTTGAGGAGCCTTTTCCATTACAAATGCAGCTAAAGAATTTCCACAGCTTTCAAAATCTGGACACCTATATTCAAGTTCAGCAAACTTTTCCTTTATCACCTGTGTTATCTGTTCATGAACAAATGAACATTTATCAACTTGCTTTCTTCAACCACTTGAAATCTGTGTGGATGTAATTTGTTCCACCTTTAACAGGGGAGGGCCTCCAGAAGGACTTGTGTTTTTACTTTCTGTAAGTTGGACATACGATACACATTCTTCATACTGAAGCAGTTTTGCAGCATTTGCTTTTGCTTCTTTTTTGTTCTGTCCCATTCCAGTTTTGTACTGAATTCCATCAACAATGACACAGAATGCACCTAAAACATTCCCTGTAGTTATGGTCTCCTTCAGTTCAAGTTCCATACACTGCTTTTGAACAAACTGGTGTAACGCAGAAACTGGATTCAAACCACCACGTTTATACTTCATGAGTGTTTGATCGTGACTGCTGTCCTCCTCAACGGTCTTGGTATGCAGAGGCTCGCCAAAAAACCGCCCATGCCACGCTCCACATCAATACTGCAAGAAGCAGGGAATGTCTGCCCCACCTCTTCGTTGCCAAGTAGCTGCTGACTGTCCTCAAATTGTTCGTCCTCGCTGTATAGTGGCGCTGAGCCCAGACCACATACTAGTTCTCTGGCTGAGGGACCCGAACGGGACAGAGGCGGGTTGAGGACAGGTGAGGGGCGCTGACCTGTTCCCGGGCCATGCCAACTAAGGGTTGTGTCTGATGAACCCACTGGCTCTTGGCTGGTGTAGTCAGATGTCATCTGGGATGAGGTTGATGACCTAGTCAACCAATCAAGAACCCTTGGGTTGCTGATCAACACACGGCCGCTACATGACACCTGCAGTTCTGGCATCACCGAGTAACCACTGCTGCTACGTCCCCTTACTGTGCTGCGACCTGTGCCTGCTCCAGGAATGTTTGTGCCACTGCCATTCACATGTGAAGAGCCTGCCTCCTCTCTGTCTGACATACTGTTTGTTCAAAAATTTGCAGACTCTGTTTAATGAAGATATCTGTATGTGATAAATACACACCCTGTATTTGACTCCAAATGAACCAACTAACAGGCTTGGGTAACCCTTGGATATAAATTGCGCTACAGAAATCCCCAGGAAAAAATTAACTGGTATGTGGCATGTAAAAACACTGTGTATTTTACTGAATATAAAAGCACAAACACACTTAATTAACCCTTGGATATAAATTGCACTCCAGAAATCACCAGGAAAAACTTACTCGTATGTGGCGTTTAAAAACACTGTATTCTCTATATAAACGAACTGTCGTACACCAAAACTAGGGGCATTTGACAGTTTTGAATGCGCTTAGAGTAGGCGAATCAAATATGCTAGCAATGATACTCTATGTGCCTTTTTTCGTATATGCCTAAATTAGGAGCATTAAATATGTTATAGAAGGTAGACCACACACCAGATTTTTGACAGGTTTATTTATTCAGGCGCATTATGCAGGCGCATTTAATGTGCCTTAAAACTGGCGTAGAAGTGCCTCTTTTCTGATATGTTGCCCAAAGTGTGTTGGCACTGTAACATCTGAAAGGAAATGTTCACACAGTGGAATCTTCTGTATGGACAGCAGAAATCTGAGGATATTACTTCTAGGGATTTAAATCTTCTGTACAGTAAAAACTAATGGGGCTAATCTACACCTTGCTTACTGATAGGGTTTCTAAACAGAAAAAGCGCAGAATAAGTGTAGAAATTATTTTACATACCATCCGCCAGGAATAAGTGACATGTTTTCAGCATACAGTAGTGGATTGCAAAATCAAAGCCAAAAAAATCTGCTCTGTACAAGCTACAGATTCCTATTCTTGAGTTGCTTTTTAGCATGGATTTCTGTGCCAGAAGTATGCAGACTTAGGTATGGAATTATACATTCTTTCCACTCTGAAACCTGCCATGTGAACACCCCCTTATGACAGTATGGTGTTAGCAAACCAGCAATGGAACATTTACTTTTATAAAGTCAGTTTGCACACCATCATTGAAAACTCAGGAACACACTTACATGTGTTATTGCTGAAGATAGTATACGTTTCTAAAGATGTGTTCGGTTGTGTTTATCCAGTGGTATGCACCAAATGTCAAAACCAGAAATCACATGTTTGGTAACGAAAGAAATTTTTCATGTTCTTGTACTAACTTGCATACTATCTGAACATAAACATCTTTAATGAATACTTGAGAGAGTCTAATTCCTTAATGCAGGTGTTCTGCTACCGGTGGTGTGCTGGGATATGTAGTGTGCCAGCAGAGAAGGACCACAGAGACACAGCAGCTTTAGGATCTTGGACGACTTCATTCACTGTATGCAGTTATATACAATTCTCAAGCTGTTCACGTCATAGGAACATCACTCTTCTAGGGTACATTCCCCACATACACCTCCATCTTCTGCAGCAATTAAGCAGCCAAGCAGGGTTACCTGCCTGCACTTTCCCACCTCTTCTTTAGACAATTCCCAGTTTTTGGTGCGGAGTTGCATTGATCTAGAAATGGGGAAAACCTGGTGACTGGCTGGCCAAGTTCCTGTAGTGCAGCTTTGTCTTCCTTGCTGCCTGTTTTTCTTTCTTACTCTTTCCTCAGCCCTATTACTCCTCTCTCATTCTCTTTCTCTGTGCTTTATTGTCACTTTCTTTTCTTCTGTGAGTCTTCTCTTCTCCTAAGCCCAGCGCAATTGGTATATGTTTCCCCCCTGTGATATCGCCGGCTTACTAGAACAACTAAACCTCTTAGCACCAACTAATAAAAACAGTCTAGATAGTTGTCAAACAGTTGTCGAGCAACTGAAATAACTTAGCCCAAGATAGCAGGCCCTCTATATGCCTGCAACCCCTCTTTTCTTCTTCCCAGGGTTCTTTTGGTGCTCTTCCTGACTAAGTATTGGCAACACAGGATACTGTTGCTTAAAGCACTAGTACCCCAATTACACTGCATGTCATCATAATTATGACATGCACATTTCATTACCAATATAATATAGAATACAAATAAACATATTTAAGACTGTAGAGTGGTCCACGCCTGCTATGCAAAATATACTTCTCAAAAGCCAATTTATGCTTCATTCATTGTAAACTCCTTCTTGGGATAAGTATGTAAGAACTACACATACATTTGGTAACTCTAAAGACTTTACTACATGTGTTTAGGTTTTTCACCTAGTAGCACTAGATGTAAAAAGTGTTACCCAAATTTACATTTTTAGGAAACAATGTAGTTTCATTTTTGTCCTTCAAATTCAATTAATTTTCTGTAAAAAATGACCAATATCTGTCAAAAGTAAAATTTCATTTATCCATGCAAAGCCCTATTGTTGTTATGATATTGATTTGCATTTAAAATTTAAAATGTACACAGTCTTGAAATGAGGTGCAAAGCTACTAATCAGAAAGTTTTTAAAATATACCTCAGCTACTGCAGCCAAAACTTTATTTCCATAAATCAATGAATAATACAAACTGCTGCCCACCACAAGACACCAGCATTATGTGTGGCACACATAGTACCTCTCATAATATTTCCAGTTATAGCACATTCACAAGTATCAGCAAAATGCCCCTACTGTCAACTACAATCCTCACAAGTCTCAGTTGCAGATCTCACTAATGCTGCAGACTGTATTTTTGAATACTGCATATCATATGTCAATATAGCTGTAAAATACAATACATAAGACCAGATACATATTAAAATGTTGTGTTAAAATACACTCCTATGCTGTCAGTTGCAGGGTATACACATATCATGCTTGATTCATACTCAATAAACATGTTTTCATGCCTGATACTAAAACATTTCCTATGTTATATTATGAGGAGGTATAGTATTTGTCATTTGCCTGAATCACATTAACATTTACTTTTCATCAAATCACATTTTCCATCAATCCAAGAACTGAAGTTTTATTAAGTAAATTTGCAATGCCTACTTCCAGATTACTTATCTATGGTCTATTTAATTTTTCTTCACTGTCATTATTTGACAAGTCAACAAAGATTAAAATATGAACTCTTTCAGGAGAACATGGATAATCCTTCTTTTATTTAAGAAAAATATAGTCTAAAACAGAAAATATCTGAAATTCAAAACAGCCATGGACGGATGCCTCAGATCCTAATGATTTATTTGGTAAAATAGTTATCATATTAAAAAGTGTGTTTCTTAATGTACTGTCTAAAGAGGTGTTATAAGATTAAGTCATTTATCATGTGGTTACTTTTTCCCCCTGTGTATTCTCTTTTCATCAGCTTGAAGAATAATTCCAGCTTTAAGTAATATTTATAATAAAGCTTATGTTCACCAAACAAACATGCCTGTTATATCCCTTTGGACCTTTTGTGAATTCTTCCAACATTTTTCAGGCCGAAGTTTATATCAGAACAATCCACAGCACAAGACATGAAACTAAATCTTGAAATGATTATATAAATAATGTCAGATGTGGAAATATATATGGTTTAAGTCTTTGGAACTTTTAAGTTTACCAGCAGTACTATGATTAACATGATTTTGTCCTGACTTCTGTTGTATCATCCTCAGGGCCGGAATATAAATAAAAAACAGCCCTGGCACAAAACCCTCACCAGCCCACATACAATATCCGTTTTTCAAAATTTCCCTTGTTCATGCACCTCACCACTTTCCAAAATAAACAACCCTTAATCACAGGCTCAAGGATAGGTG
This sequence comes from Phyllomedusa bahiana, assembly GCA_025379985.1. Lineage (NCBI taxonomy): Eukaryota > Metazoa > Chordata > Amphibia > Anura > Hylidae > Phyllomedusa > Phyllomedusa bahiana. The sequence goes on from JAODAL010050688.1 coordinate 5,372, forward strand.
TGCACTCCCTTGAAAATCAGGGACAAGTCTACAATATAACCTACGATAGGCTATATAGAGACCACATAGTGGTCAGACACCAGTTCAGGTCTCATCACATGACTATGACAACAGCACTGATCCAACACAGAAGTAAAATAACTAGTGATGAGCGATTGTGTCAACTATCGTTATCGATTCGATAGTCGATATCGGCAATTATCATGACGATATCCAATAATCGATAACAGATTATCGCCGATGACCTTTAAAGTCTATAGGAGAGGAACAACACCTTCATTCTTACACCCAAACAGGGCTGGAGAAGCTGGAATTAACATCCACAACAGCAAACTGGATACGTTCTACACCTTAGGCAAGACAATTAGGCAACAAGAGTCACAGAAAAAAAGTCACAGACCATTCACTATCCCTGTCTTGTACCACAGCATGACCCTTAAACCTGCATGACCCCCAAATTAAAAAGTGCCAGAAGGCAGTATTATTTGAACCATCATTTTACTTGAACTGGACATTGATTATCCATGTCCTGGGCCACAGCATGAGCCCCGAACCTGCATGACCCTCAGATTAAAAAAGTGCCGTAAAAGAAGTTTTTCAACCACCATTTTAGTTGAACTGGACATTGTCTATATCTGTCCTGGACCGCAGAATGACCATGCAACCTGTCTAACCCACAGATTAAAAATAGCCGGAAAAAGGAGTCTTTCAACCACCATTTCAGTTAAACTGGACATTGACTATACCTGTCCTGGGCCACAGCATGAGCTGCAAACCTGCATGACCCCCAGATTAAAAAAGTGCCGAAAAAAGGAGTCTTTCAACCACCATTTTAGTTGAACTGGACATTGACTATATCTGTCCTGGACCGCAGTATACGCAGTATGACCATTAAACCTGTCTAACCCACAGAATAAAAAGTGCCAGAAAAAAAGAGTCTTTGTCAGCATTTTAGTTGAACTGGACATTGACTATATCTGTCCTGGACGGCAGTATGATCAATACACCTGTCTGACCTACAGATTAAAAAGTGCTGAAAAAAGGAGCACTTCAACCACCATTTCAGTTAAACTGGACATTGACTATACCTGTCCTGGGCCACAGCATGAGACCCAAATCTGCATGACCCCCAGATTAAAAAAGTGCCGGAAAAAGGAGTCTTTCAACCACCATTTTAGTTGAACTGGACATTGACTATATCTGTCCTGGACCACAGTATGACCATTAAACCTGTCTGACCCACAGATTAAAAAGTGACAGAAAAAGGAGTCTTTGAAACACCATTTTAGTTAAAATGGACATTGACTATACCTGTCCTGGGCCACAGCATGAGACCCAAATCTGCATGACCCCCAGATTAAAAAAGTGCCGGAAAAAAGGAGTCTTTCAACCACCATTTTAGTTGAACTGGACATTGACTATACCTGTCCTGGACGGCAGTATGATCAATACACCTGTCTGACCCACAGATTAAAACGTGCCGAAAAAAGGAGTACTTCAACCACCATTTCAGTTAAACTGGACATTGACTATACCTGTCCTGGGCCACAGCATGAAACCCAAATCTGCATGACCCCCATTAAAAAAGTCCCGGGAAAAAGGATCTTTCATCCACCGTTTGAGTTGAAACGGGACATTGTTAATCTGTCCGGACCGCAGTATGACCATTAAACCTGTCTGACCCCAATTAAAAAAGTGCCAGAAAAAGGAGTTTTTAAAAAAAATTTTAGTTGAATGGAATTGACTAACCTGCCCGGGCCAAAGCATGACCCCAAACCGCATGACCTCCGTTTAAAAAAAAGTGCCGGAAAAAGGAGTCTTTCAACCACCATTTTATTTTGAGGGAAATTGACTATATGTCCTGGACCGCAGTATACCAATAACCTAATGTAGAAAAATGGTCCGCACACCGTCGGAAGGGGGGTTTTTAAAGGGGTGCTAGTGGAGGGGGGATCACGCCAACTATAGTAAAATTATAAACTCCGCCACCAAAGGGGGATTTCATGCTATAAAAAAATTTTATTAACCAGGGGGTGCAAAACATGCTCTTTACGAAATAAAGAAATATGAACAACTCACAAGTGCTTTTACTATATAATTTTGACTTTAGTGAAATTTGTCAGTAAAAGCAACGTTCGGCGGACCCCTTTATCAAAAGAATCAAGTATATTTAAAAAAGGGTTGATGGAAATGCTTTCAACCAGGCTTTAAAATTTTTTTTGAACTGGGAAAGAATTCCGCCCTGGGCCCTCAGGGGCTAAACCGCAAAAGACACCAGATTAAAAAAATGCTGGAAAAAAAGAGTCTTTCAACCCCCATTTAGTTGAATGGACATTGATATCCTTTCGGATGCAGATACCAAATAAACTGTTGCCCACGATTTAAAAAGTGCGGAAAAAAAGGGGTCTTTGAATCACCATTTTAGTTGAACTGGACATTGACTATGCCCTTTTTTGGACCACACAGACCCCAAAAACACCCGACCCACATGACGATGATGATGACGACATTTGTGGCTGTGACCGGGGGACGAGGAGGTAAGGTTTCTGGGTGCGGTTGCATTAAACCCCCGAAGAAAAAGATTGGCGCACTGGTTTCTGAGATTCCAGGGCCGCCCCGTGTTGCACTGAAAGTCCCGCAATCCTATCGCTGGTTTTGTTTGTCTCCAGACTGGAAGGGCACCTTCCTTGTCCCCTTTCCCATGTCCTACCCCCCTTTACTCGCTTCCATCTGCTTTTTCGTCCATGTTCGAAAAAAAAAATGTAAAAAGGTAGGGAAAGGTTTTTGACAGCTCTTTGAAAAGGGCAAATAAGCTATTCTTAAAATCCCTTAATTTTTCTACCCCAACTTATTGAAAAAATTTTTTTCTCCCTGTAAAATGCGGTTGGTGGAAAAACCGTAAGACAAAATCAAACATGTTCTTCCTACACCCCAGGGATTTAAAACTGCCCATAGGAAATAGGAATTTGATATTTTTTTAAAAAAAACTATCTAAGTGCCTATCTGCGCCAAAAACTGAGATTCACTGAGCGCAATAAAACTATAAAAAGTTCCGGATGAGAAATGTGTTTTTTTCAGCAAAAACACAGAAAAAAAAGAAAATTTCAGTTTTTTAATGTAAATCAAGGTGGCTTTTTGAAAAAAGGGGTGCGCCAATGAAAAAAGCATTTAAAATTATCGGGTAAGAAAAAGGTGGGTTTTTTTCCCCAAGAAATAACCCGTAGTTACTAGAAAATTTCTGTATCCTAATGTAAGTACAAGGTGGTTTTGAACAAAACTGGGGTGCGCCAAGTGAAAAACGCTTTTTAAAAAATTTACGGATAAGAAAAGGTGGGGTTTTTTCACCAATAAATACACCGCTTACGAAAATTAGTATCCCCAATGTAAGAACAAGGTGGCTCTTGAACAAAACTGGTCGCGTCAAAGTGAAAAAAAAAGCTTTTTAAAAATTTGGATAAAAAGGTGGGGGTTTTCCAATGAAATACACCTGCAATTTCTAAAAAAGTTTGTTCCCAAGTGGACGGTGGCTCTTTTAACAAAACTGGGCTGCGCCAAAATGAAAAAAGCTATTTAAAAAATTTTTGGAAAGAAAAGGTGGGGTTTTTCACCAAAGAAATAACCTGCAGTTCAGAAAATTTTGTTCCAAAATAAGTACAAGGTGGCTCTTTGAACAAAACTGGGGTGCGCCAAAGTGAAAAAAAAAGCTATTTAAAATTATACTATAAGAAAAAGGTGGTTTTGCACCAATAAATACACCGCAGTTATAAAATTTTCGTTTCCTAATGTAAGTACAAGGTGGCCTTGACCAAAAAGGGCTTCGCCAAAGTGAAAAAACAGCTATTTTTAATTTACGGATAAAAAAGGTGGGGTTTTTCATCAATGAAATACACCAGCAGTTACTAAAAAATCTCTGTATCCCAAATTAATACAAGGTGGCTCTTTTGAACAAAAATGGTTGCACAAAATAAAAGGTACAATTTTTACCTCAGGTGAAGGTGTGTGGCCAAAAAATGGTAAAAAAATGCCATTTTTAAAGCGGTTTAAAAGCTTGGGTGCTCAATATACACCCCCCTTTCAAAGCCTGCCTCCGTGCGTCTGGTTCGTCGCCCCCCCCCCCCCCCCCCCCACGCCTGTTCAGCGCTACAGCTTCTTTAAAAGTCTCTGTCTAAGAACTAAGAACTTAAATTCTCTAATTACCCATATTTAATGTTCACGCTAAATTTATTTGTCTGTAGGGAAAAAAGAGAAGAACTTGTCCCTGACTGAACTGTATTAGGAGACCTAGCACAGTCCGCTTATGAGAGACACTGAACATGATGATGAACGGAAATGCTGTTCTATTCAAAAACGGGTCATGTGATTTTTAGCCAATGAAAACCAACACATCACGTCATGACGTCGCAAACCCTGTCCCCTGCTCTATGCCCCAAGTGATTTGTGGCCGGCAAAATGACAGGAAGCGACGGGGAAAATGCCCCGATGTAATGATTATCTCAACTGTCACCCCAAATTTTTCGCGGTCGGAAATTTCCCACCTAAAAATCGGCGATTTCAAATTTCCGATTTAATCGCCATCCCTAAAAATAACCCCTGACATCAGGGACTCACATAAGACATCATCTCTAATGGGAGTTTTTTCTTTCTTCTTTTCTTCTCCATCTGGCCCAAACCTCCATGACATCTTCACTGATGAGTCATTTTCTTCTCTGATGAGCTGTTCTCTTCCCTTTTTTTCTCTGTCAGAATGCAATGACGTCTTCTCTCAGCCACTACTCATCTTGTAAAATTTTAAATAAAAATCTACCCCCTTCATTTTTTCCCACTTCCTTTCAATTCCCACCATGTAAAACTTCTTTGGCCCAAAAATTCCAGAACACAAGGCTGGGAGCAGGCAGCGCGATGAATCATCACATTGTGCTGCGGCCTCTTGCCTAGCAAATGCGATCACTGCGGCCCCTGTAGCTGCACCACAGGTTGCTGCCGGGACTCATGACCCACCAGGGGAATTCCCAGCCCCATTGATTATCCATGTCCTGGGCCACAGCATGAGGCCCGAACCTGCATGACCCCCAGATTAAAAAGTGCCGGAAAAAGAAGTCTTTCAACCACCATTTTAGTTGAACTGGACATTGACTATATCTGTCCTGGACCGCAGTATGACCATACAACCTATCTGACCCACAGATTAAAAATAGCCGGAAAAAGGAGTCTTTCAACCACCATTTCAGTTAAACTGGACATTGACTATACCTGTCCTGGGCCACAGCATGAGACCCAAATCTGCATGACCCCCAGATTAAAAAAGTGCCGAAAAAAGGAGTCTTTCAACCACCATTTTAGTTGAACTGGACATTGACTATATCTGTCCTGGACCGCAGTATACGCAGTATGACCATTAAACCTGTCTGACCCACAGATTAAAAAGTGCCGGAAAAAAAGAGTCTTTGAAACACCATTTTAGTTGAACTGGACATTGACTATACCTGTCCTGGACGGCAGTATCATCAATACACTTGTCTGACCTACAGATTAAAAAGTGCCGGAAAAAGGAGTATTTCAACCACCATTTCAGTTAAACTGGACATTAACTATACCTGTCCTGGGCCACAGCATGAGACCCAAACCTGCATGACCCCCAGATTAAAAAAGTGCCGGAAAAAGGAGTCTTTCAACCACCATTTTAGTTGAACTGGACATTGACTATACCGGTCCTGGACCGCAGTATGACCATTAAACCTGTCTGAAACCCCCCCCGATTAAAAAGTGCTGGACAAAGGAGTCTTTCAACCACCATTTTAGTTGAACTGGACATTGACTATACCTGTCCTGGGCCACTGCATGAGCTCCAAACCTGCATGACCACCAGATTAAAAAAGTGCTGGAAAAATGAGTCTTTCAACCACCATTTTAGTTGAACTGAACATTGAATATATCGGTCCTGGACCGCAGTATGACCATTAAACCTGTCTGACCCACAGATTAAAAAGTGCCGGAAAAAGGAATCTTTCAACCACCATTTCAGTTAAACTGGACATTGACTATACCTGTCCTGGGCCACAGCATGAGCCCCAAACCTGCAGGGACCCCCAGATTAAAAAAGTGCCGGAAAAAAAAAGGAGTCTTTCAACCACCATTTTAGTTGAATGGGCATTGGGGGGGACTATACCTTTCCTGGATCGCAGTATGACCAATAAACCTGTCTGACCCACAGATTAAAACGTGCTGGAAAAAGGAGTCTTTGAATCACCATTTTAGTTGAACTGGACATTGACTATGCCTGTTCTGGACCACAACATGACCCCAAAACCCACATGACCGACATGACGATGATGATGACGACATTTGTGGCTGTGACTGGGAGGACGAGGAGGTAAGACTGCTGGATGCAGGTTGCATTAACCACCGAAGAACAGATTGGCGACACTGTTCGTTACTGAGATTCACAGGGCCCTGACCCAGTGTTGACAGGCCTGAAAGTCCTGCAATCGCTGATCCGCTGGCTTGTGTGTTGTCTCCAGCACTGGAAGGAGCACCTTCTCTTGTACCTCTACCTCCATGTCCTACACCCCTCTTTGCTCGCTTACCATCTGCATTTCGCTCCATGTTCAGAAAGATACAAATGTAAAAAGGTATGGAAGAGTTTTTGACAGTCTCTTATTGAAAGACGGCAAATCACAGCTATTCTTAAATCCCTCTAATTTCCTACAGCCAACTATGATTAGAAAGAGAATTTTTTCTACCTGTGAAATGCGGTCTGGTGGAAGAACCGTAAGACAAAATCAACAGTGTTCTTCCTACAGTCCCAGGGATTTACAACTGCCCAGTAGGACTAGGAATTGATAGTTTTCAACAAACTATCGTACAAGAGCGCTATCTGCGCCAAACTGAGATTCACCGAGCGCAATAAAGCTATTCAAAAGTTACACGGATGAGAAATTGTGTTTTTTGCAGCAATGACACACAAGAACAGTTACTAGAAAATTTCAGTTCTCTAATGTAAGTACAAGGTGGCTTTTTGAACAAAACTGGGCTGCGCCAAAGTGAAAAACAGCTATTTAAAAGTTATATGGATAAGAAAAGGTGGGTTTCGCACCAATGAAATACACTTGTAGTTACTAGAAAATGTATGTATCCTAATGTAAGAACAAGGTGGCTCTTTGAACAAAGGCTTTTTGAACAAAACTGGGCTGCGCCAAAGTGAAAAACAGCTATTTAAAAGTTATACGGAAAAAAAGGGGGGTTTTGCAACAATGAAATACACATGCAGTTACTAAAAAATTTCTGTATCCTAATGTAAGTACAAGGTGGCTCTTTGAACAAAACTGGGCTGCGCCAAAGTGAAAAACAGCTATTTAAAAGTTTTACGGATAAGAAAAGGTGGGTTTTGCACCAATGAAATACACCTGCAGTTACTAGAAAATTTTCTGTATCCTAATGTAATTTACAAGGTGGCTCTTTGAAAAAAAAACTGGGCTGCGCCAAGTGAAAAACAGCTATTTAAAAGTTATACGGATAGAAAAGTTGGGTTTTGAAACCAATGAAATACACCAGCATTTTACTAGAAATTTCTTTTTCCGAATGAAGTAAAAGGTGGCTCTTTGAACAAAACGGGAAACTGGTCAAAGTGAAAAGCAGCTATTTAAAAGTTATACGGATAAGAAAATGGGGGGTTTTTAACCTATGAAAAAACATGCAGTTACTAGAAAAATTTCTGTATCCTAATGTAAGTACACGGTGGCTCTTTGTACAAAACTGGGCTGCGCCAAAGTGAAAAACAGCTATTTAAAAGTTATACGGATAAGTAAAGGTGGGTTTTGCACCAATGAAATACACTTGCAGTTACCAGAAAATTTCTGTATCCGAATGAAAGTACAAGGTGGCTCTTTGAACAAAACTGGGCTGCGCCAAAGTGAAAAACAGCTATTTAAAGTTATACGGATAAGAAAAGGTGAGTTTTACACCAATAAAATACACCTGCAGTTTCTAAAAAATTTCTGTATCCTAATGTAAGTACAAGGTGGCTCTTTGAACAAAACTGGGCTGCGCCAAAGTGAAAAACAGCTTTTTAAAAGTTATACGGATAAGAAAAGGTGGGTTTTTGCACCAAGGGAAATACACCTTGCAGTTACTAGAAAATTTTATGTATCCTAATGAAAAGAAACAAGGTGGCTCTTTGAACAAAACTGGCCGGGCGCCAAAGTGAAAAAAAACAGCTATTTAAAATTTTAAAGGAAAAGAAAAGGTGGGTTTTTCACCAATGAAATACAACTGCAGTTACTAGAAAATTTCTGTATCCTAATGTAAGTAAAAGGCGGCTCTTTGAACAAAACTTAGCTGCGCCAAAGTGAAAAACAGCTATTAAAGTTTACGGATCAGAAAAGGTGGGTTTTGAAACCAATAAATACACCTGAAATTAACTAGAAATTTCTGTATCCTAATGTAAGTACAAGGGGGCCTCTTGAACAAAACTGGACTGCGCCAAAGTGAAAAACAGCTATTTAAAAGTTATACGGATAAGAAAAGGTGGGTTTTGCACCAATGAAATACACCAGCAGTTTGTAGAAAATTTGTGTTTCCTAATATAAGTACAAGGTGGCTCTTTGAAAAAAAAAACTGGGTTTGCGCCAAAGTGAAAAATAGTTTATTAAAAAAAAGTTTACGGGGGGATAGAAAAGGTGGGTTTTGCACCAATGAAATACACCAGCAGTTACTAGAAAATTTCTGAAATCCTAATGTAAGTACAAGGTGGCTCTTTAAAACAAAACTGGGCTGCACAAAATAAAAGGTTACAATTTCACCTCAGGTGCAAGGTGTGCTGGCCAAAAAAAGTGGAAAAAAAAATTTGCCATTTCAATGCAGGTTCAAAGAGACTTTTGGGCTGCTCAATTTTACAACCTCCTTTCAAAAGCCTGCCTGCCTGTGCGTCTGTGTTCGTCGCCCCACCCCCTCCCCCACGCCTGTTCAGCGCTACAAGCTTCTTTAAAAGTCTCTGTCAAAGTAACTAAGAACTTAAATTATCTAATCTAAAAAATATATTCTAATTTCACAGCTAAAAAGCATATTTGTCTGTATGAATAAAAGAAAAGAACTGTGTCTATGAGCTGGCTGTATTGGGGAGAGACCTAAACACACATCCTGCTCTAGTGAGAGACACTGAAACACTGATGATTGAACAGGAAAAAACCCCTGTTCTATTTCAAACGAGGGGCATGTGATTTTTTTCCAGCCAATGACAACCATACACATCACAGTCATGACGTCGCAAACCCTGCTCACCCTGCTCTATGCCCTAAGCTGATTTGCTGGCCGGCAAAATGACAGGAAGCGACGAAAATGCTGCGATAGTAATAGATTATCTGCAGACTGTCACCTCAAAGATCGCGTGATCGGAAATTTCCGATCAGCCTAAAAATCGTGTCGATTTCAACTTTCTCGATTATAATCGCTCATCCCTAAAAATAACCCCTGACATCAGGGACTCACATAAGACATCATCTCTAATGGCTCTAATGGGAGTTGTTCTCTTCTTCTTTTCTTCTCCATCTGGCCCAAACCTCCATGACATCGTCACTGATGAGTCATTCTCTTCTCTGATGAGCTGTTCTCTTCCCTTTTTTTCTCTGTCAGAATGCAATGATGTCTTCTCTCAGCCACTACTCATCTCATAGAAACATCTAAGACACTTCTCTTTTCCAGCACTTCCATATCAATTCCCACCTCTGTAAAAACTTCATAGAGCCCCAAATAGTATTAGTTTCCCCTTTGGTGCCTACACAATAGTTGTACCCCAAACAGCGAAAATTCCCCCAGCCAATTTTAAGGTTGCCATTTGTAGGTCGGTCCACATCCCATATAGTAGATAGAGACTTAGGTAGATGCTCTTTTTAGGTATATTAGACAATAAAAATTAGAAATTAAAAAAAGTCAGACAAGTGGCATATAAAAAAGAAATCCACTATTAGGTAGATATACATGCACCCCAGTAGGTAGATATGTATATAGACCACCAACAATAGATAGGTATATGCAGGAAATACAGATCCAGGAAATAGCCCTCCTTACAGATTCACTCAGTAGGTAAAGAGGTATATAATCCCCAATTAGGTAGCTTCTCAGTGGGTATATAAGCCCCCTCAGTAGATAAATAAGTATAAATGTTCCCACAATAGGTAGGAATGTATATAGTCCCCCAGTAGGTAACTATATAGTCCTTCTCAGTATGTAGATAGGTAGGTATATAGGGCACCCCCACAGTGAATAGGTGCATAGACCCCTCTATAGCTAGGTATAAAGGGCCCCAATTACGAAGGTACTTACATATAACCCCAGTAGTTTGCTAGGTAAACAGTTCCTCCCACATTAGTTAGGTAGGTATACATCCCCCCCCAGTAGTTAGGTAGGTGGACAGTGCTGCCCACAGGTAGATAGCCCATAGGTAGACAGTCAGCCCATAGGTAGATAGACAGTCCGTAGTTAGATAGCCCATAGATAGATAGGCAGCCAATAGTTAGATAGGCAGCCCATAGGTAGATAGCCCATAGGTATATTTACATCCCATAGGTAGGTAGCCCACAGGTAGCTAGTGAGCCCATGGGTAGCTAGGGAGCCCATTTAAAAAAAAAAAAAAATACTCACCTGTCATCTTTCCTCCCTCTTCTCTTTGTCCAGAGCGGCCAGTGTAAGATCATCATGCCGCCCACTCCAGAACACAGGCTGTGGAGCAGGCAGCGCGATGACATCATCACATTGTGCTGCGGCCTCCGGCCCCGCAAATGCGGTCACTGCGGCCCCTGTAGCTGCACCACAGGTTGCTGCCGGGACTCAGGACCCACCAGGGTAATCCCCAGCCCCAGATGGACGCTCCCCTGGTTGTGTATATTCTCAGTCCGGTCCTGGTCATTCTTAATGTGAAACTACTGAGCAGTGATATTAGCCCTGTCTTCTCTATTGATGTTTTCAATGGTTATTTGACAACAACTTCATTTTACAGCCTTTGATATCATGTCTGAAATGACCTAGTGCAGAACTGATTTAGTTAAGTTTTGTTTAGTTACTACTGCAAAACTTATATTTAGAACACAGATGATTCTTTTAAATTTGCGATGATGGATCAAGTGGGAAAGTAAAATAACTAAGATGAATTTATAATATTTATAGCTCTTGAGAACAGGAAGACTTATCGCCAATTTAATGATGAAAATATTTATATAGACTTTTGATAATTTAAGGATTTATAAAAAGGATTTATAAAAAGGAATAAATGCAGAAGAAAATATTAAAAAGGCTACAATGATGTAAGCTCTTGTGGTTTAATAACTGTATTTGTTTCTGAAGGTGCAAAAGAGTCTAGACAATCCCTGTCAACCAACCCATCATTTAAGGAATGAGGTCAATGGTGGATTCTTTCTTTAACATAATTGGCGGAACATTAAGATGTTTTTTTAAAAGATTCAACTGATTTTCTGGGTAAGAATCATACTGATGGCAGACTCATGTTTTCCTTAGATGTTAAAAATTTATATATAGTAGTGTACCAACATACCCCTGATAAATGGTATGATTTGAGAAAAGCTAAATGATGACTTTAGCTTAAGTAATTTATTTTTTTTTCAGGACTGTACTGAAGTTAATTTTTTTAAAAAAATACTTAAAATTAAGATTTTACTTTACTCTACTTTTACTTTGGAGGACTTTTACAACTTCCATTTTCGTAGACATATTTACCTTGGATGGTGTAAATAGTAGTAATACAGAATAAAAAGGCAACATATGAGAAATTTGTTAAAAACGGTTACCCAGAGAAAATTGTTAGGTCTGTCCAGGCTCAATTTACCTTGGATGGTGTAAGTACTAATAGGAAAGAATAAAAAGCAATAGCTGAAAAATTTGTTAACAAACATTACCCAAAGAAAATCATTGCATTTATCTGGGTTCAATCTGCCTTGGACGGTGTAAACAGTAGTAGCAAATAATATAAATTATAAAATATAAAATGAAAAAGTTTTTGTTTCTCAGTGCTTGTGACAGAAACACAACTAAGATGAAAATAATAAAGAGGAAATACTGTAGAAGTCCCACAACATGGGTCTTCCATTTTGCATTTCATAAAGGAAATCAATAAATGATTAATCAGCAAGAATTATCTTCAAAGTAGGCTTAAATTCTGAAAAATTCCAGCACTGTAATTCAATTATCAATGTACACTCACCGGCCACATTATTAGGTACACCTGTCCAACTGCTCGTTAACACTTAATTTCTAATCAGCCAATCACATGGCGGCAACTCAGTGCATTTAGGCATGTAGACATGGTCAAGACAATCTCCTGCAGTTCAAACCGAGCATCAGTATGGGGAAGAAAGGTGATTTGAGTGCCTTTGAACGTGGCATGGTTGTTGGTGCCAGAAGGGCTGGTCTGAGTATTTCAGAAACTGCTGATCTCCTGGGATTTTCACGCACAACCATCTCTAGGGTTTACAGAGAATGGTCTGAAAAAGAAAAAACATCCAGTGAGCGGCAGTCCTGTGGGCGGAAATGCCTTGTTGATGCCAGAGGTCAAAGGAGAATGGGCAGACTGGTTCGAGCTGATAGAAAGGCAACAGTGACTCAAATTGCCACCCGTTACAACCAAGGTAGGCAGAAGAGCATCTCTGAACGCACAGTACGGCGAACTTTGAGGCAGATGGGCTACAGCAGCAGAAGACCACACCGGGTGCCACTCCTTTCAGCTAAGAACAGGAAACTGAGGCTCCAATTTGCCCAAGCTCATCGAAATTGGACAGTAGAAGATTGGAAAAGCGTTGCTGGTCTGATGAGTCTCGATTTCTGCTGCGACATTCGGATGGTAGGGTCAGAATTTGGCGTCAACAACATGAAAGCATGGAAATCCACCCTCCCTTGTATCACGGTTAGGCTGGTGGGGTGGGTCGGGTTTGGGGGGATATTTTCTTGGACTTTTGGGCCCTTGGTCCCAATTGAGACTTTTTGAAACCCCACAGCACCTGATATTGTTGTGCCATGCCTCATTTTGACCCATTTTCCCCAAAAATTTGATGGCACTTTCAGCGGAAATGCGCCATTTTCATAAAGGGGAATCTTTCCAGATGGTTTCTTGAAAATGACAATGAGTTACTGTATCAAGGGCCCTCCACAGTCCCCAGATCTAATCCAATAGGCATCTTTGGGATGTGGTGAAGGGAGATTGTCATGGGGCAGCCGACAAAATCTGCGGAATGTGTGTGCCATCATGTCATAGGAAAAAATTTGTGGAATGCTTCCGCACCTTGTTGAATCTATGCCACGAAAAAATTGAGGCAGTTTAAAAGGCAAAAGGGGCCCAACCCCATTATAAATGGTGTACCTATTAAAGTGGTGGTGGTGTTTTTAAACATGGTATAATGTTGCTATCATATGGGGTAGACCCCCAAGGGTGCAGTTATTTTGTTTTTGCACTTTTTGTTTGGCACTTTCCCCCTTGAAAAACCCCGATTACCCTAGGGGAAAACACTGTTTTTTTTTATTATTATTATTTTATTTTTTTAAATTATTTTTATTATTATTATTTTATTATTTTTGTTTTATTTTAATTAGAGAGGGGGAAATTTTCAAAAAAATTGATTGGGAAATTTTTCCCGACAAAATTCTTTTTGTCCGAATTTATTCGGACGTTTGCTTTTAAAAAAAAAGTTTTTTCTGGTGCAGAGACCCTGTAGGATATTGTGGGAACGTTTTTCCCCTACTAAAATATGAAAAGGGAGCAGGGTTTTGGTTTCATACGAGCTGTGTTTTAGTTGCGCGCCATGAAGCCTCGTCTTTAAAATCTTCCTCTTAAATTCCGTGCATTTACAGTGGCAAAATGACCAAATAACTGGGGGAAAAATGCAGCCTTACAAGGAAAACGTCGCCCCGTTAAAAAGAACCGAGTGAGGGCCCAAGATTAAATAGCGTAAAGAACACAATTTTGTGGGTTTCCCTGGAGCCGGCACGGTGAGCACGAAAGGGGAATCAAAACACCCGCGAGGCACGCTTCCCGGTTTCACAACCCGGTGTTTTGCCACAAGGAAAACGTTTCCCAAATGGTTGACTAGGCCCATCCACTTTCCCCCGATGAATCTGACCCCCCGCTTAGAGTCAGTGGGTTTGTCAGAAACCCCCTAGTTGGATCCCCGGGACGGTGGGGGCCCTACCTGTCTCACCACCTCTGTCCCGTTCGTTTCCCCACACCCAGAGAACTATATGTGGTGGCCTTGCACACTATTCGGTAGGATCAACTTTTTGAGGACAATGGGCAGCAAAGAGGTGGGGAAAAAAAATTGCGCTTCTTGCAAAAGCGGGAAAGTGTGAGGAGGGAGGGGGCATAAGGGGTTTTTGTGCGAGCGGTCAGGCTTTGTACGCGACATTTGAGGAGGACGGGGGTGAAGGCAAACACAAATCGTTGTAGCGATCGCATGGGAGCGGGGAAGCAAGCGAGGCGGGGAAAAAAAGGTTATTCGGGGCCCCTTAGGGTAAACAAGGCTAAAGTGCCCCCAAATGGAAAATTCAGCCCCTTTTTTCCTCCTTGTGCCCCCTTTTTACCTGGGATGTAGGGGGCCCCCAAAGGGGCATCCCTTCGAATACCTATTGCCCCGGCCCTGGAAGAAAGGCTTCTTTTCTATCTATATCAGGAGAAGAGAGTGACAGCTTGGTGTCAGGCAGTGGCCCAGCCCGCAAGTCGGAGTGTGGCCGGGGGTATCAGGGGGCGCGTGGAGGTTGGGAGACCCAAACAGCCATGTTTTTAGACCACCCCCTTTGCAGGTCCCAGAAAGTAGCGGCCCGGGGCTACCCGGGGGGCAGTGGCGGGGGAACAGTCAGTCGTGGGAGCATTGGTGGAAAATCACCCATCGCGGTGTGGCAGTTATTTTACAAGACACCGAGGAGGGAACTTTGGTTTGTCAAATTGTGGGCAGAAAGTAAAGCCTGACAGGGGCTTAGGTTGGCACCCCGCCCCGCATCAACATTGCAGGTCACATACGTGGCCGGGAGAAAGTGTCTCAGTTTTTTGGTTTCCTGTGCAACAGAACACACCCGAGGCACGGTTCCCTTTAGGCGTAAAAGTTACCACCTCTGCCAAAAACAACTCTTTGTCTTTTACATATTACCCTCAGATTTCCTGCTCCTCGGGTGCAGCGTGTTCCGAGCGATTTCCCAAAAGGGCAGCAGTATGTGTTGCCCCCTAAGAGAGAAGTGACCCTGTCCGTAAGTTTTTGGTATGCAGTCCCTCCCTTTTAAATGGTGGATCTGCACCCTTCAGGAATGGCCAGGAAAAATTTTAATGCTTCTTTCATTCTACACACCAAGCACACCCCCCCGAGCTAAAAAGAAAAGAAAAACTATAAAAAAGAGAAAAAAAGAAAAGTATGAACTGGGAAAATTGTTAAAAGGGGGAAAAAAAACGGGAGAAATTTTGAAAGGGGAGAAATTATGAAAAGGGGAAAAATTTTTAAAAAGGGAGAAATTTTGAATAGGGGGTAATTGATGAACAGGGGGGGAAAAAATTTATGAAAGGGAGAAATATAGAACGGGAAATATAGAAAGGAAAATTTATGAACGGGAGTAATTGATGAATAGGAGGGAAAAGGAACAAGGGGAAATTGATGAAAGGAGAAATTGGAAAGGGAAAATTGTGAAAGAGAAAAAGGGGTTAATTTTTTTTTGAGGATCCAAGTGGACAGGTTACTCCCCTGTGTAAATTTTTATGTCAGCTAGGGAAATCTGCGTGACACCTGCCCTTTTCAGGCCCTTGAGGGGCAGTTCTTTATCAGTAGTCGGACTAGGGGTGAAAAATGTCATTCCACTGCTTATGTTTTGGGGAGATGCGAAAATTGTTGGTCAGGGGATGGAGGGGCATGGGATTTCATCTCACGGGGCCCCTGGTGGGGGCTGAACGGAGGAGGAGGAGGAAGACATGGGCACAAGCAGTGTTTGTGCGAAATGAGTGGGTTTTTTTTTTCGGTGACGGGAGGAAAAGGAGCAGCCGGAGGGTTAGGGAAGCGAAGCGATGACCGACACACCGTGGCGTTACAGTGAGATGGGGCAGGAGTCCTCAGGGTCACTTGGCAGATGGCCCCCTGCATGTGATTGCCTGGTGTACGCGAATTGTACCTCGGAAAAAGGGGATTCTGGCTCCCACTTCTTGGACCCTTTTTTACCGTCCCAAAAGGGGGCATTTTTTCCTGTCAAAACGGAGGAAAATCAAGTCTTAGAGTCATTTGTGTCGTTTGGCCCCTCCCCCTCTGGCCATTGCCATCCCCTAGGGTTGGGGGGTTTATCAGCGCTCATGTAAAGCCCGGCTGCTGTGGAGGGGGTGGGGGTTTGGAGAGTACGAGTCCATTTGAGCAAAGAGTTGGGGGTTTTTGATCGAAACTTTTTACCCTTGTGATTTAGGTTATGTGAGGAAAATTCACTCAAAAAATTTACAGTCCTTCTCCAATTATTAGTAGATCTCCCCCGATGGCCCCCACCCCAAGAAAGCCCAAATTTTCAGTTAAACAGAAAAGCCAAGATATTGTAAATGCTCTTTTAGGAAAATTAACAAGTAGGAATGGGACACCCCAAAAAAACCCTCAAATTTCCTTTTAAATTGCATGAAAAAGGGCCCCCTCCAACCCCAAGAACAAAGCTTGATTAATCCCAAACCTAGCGCCCTGGCTCCATTTTCAATGATTTTGGCGTCGTTTTTAAAAAGGCTGGCGATTTAATTTTTTTGGGCCCCGCCCATGCCCCACCCCCCTGAGCATGCGGCAGGGGGACAAAAAACCCGAATGGGCTTAGGGGTCCTAAGATGGGGGTGTCTGATATTGGGTGTGTGTGGTTCAGCGGTTTGATGATGCCACCGGTCGGTTCTGTGCCAAAGCCCCGCGTTTTGGTCCATTTTTGGGTTTTGTCAGAAACTGATTACCAGAGTGGGAGGAGTTCATAGACCCTCCCCGAGGTGGGGGGGCTGTAGGGGGCTGCCACGAGGGCTGTTTCCCTACAGATATAGCAGAGGCCCGGGTGGGCTCAACCGATGATCCACTGGAGGGGGGAACCTAAGAGCTATTTCCTGGAGCATCATCAGAAGCCAGGCACATAAGCCCCCATGTGGCGCCGAAAAGCCGAAAGGTAATGGAACATTTTACTTGCCTTTGTCTGTAACCATACTAACACTTCACCGGCCATCTTTATTAGGTACCCTGTCCAACTGTCGTTAACACTTAATTTTATTCAGCCAATCACTTGGAGGAACTTCAGTGTTTAGGCATTGTAGATGGTCAAGGACAATTCTGCTGCAGTTCAAACGAGCATCAGTATGGGAAGATAGGTGATTGAGTGCCTTTGAACGTGGATGGTGGTTGGTGCCAGAAGGGTGGTTGAGTATTCAGAAAAAGTGCTCTCTGGGATTTTCACGCACAAAACCATCTCTCGGAGTTTACAGAGAATGGTCGAAAAAGAAAAAAACATCCTAGTGAGCGGCAAGTCCTGCGGTGGGCGGAAATGCTTGTTGAGGCCAGAGGTCAAAGGAGAATGGGGCAGACTGGTTGAGTGATAGAAAGGATCAGTGACTCAAATAGCCCTGTTACAACCAAGGTCGCAGACGAGCAATTATTGAAGCACATTACGGCGAACTTTGAGGGCAGATGGGGTCACAGCAGCAGAGAGACCAACCGGGTGCCACTCCTTTCAGTAAGAACAGAAACTGAAGGCTCCAATTTGCCCAAGCTCATCGAAATTGGGACAGTTAGAAATATTGGAAAAAAACGTTGCTGGTTGATGAGTCTCGCTTTCTGTGCGACATTGGATGGTAGGGTGAATTTGGCTTGTCAACAAACATGAAAGCATGGATCCATTGCTTGTATCAACGGTTTCAGGTGGTGGTGGGTTGTGTCAGGTGTGGGGAATATTTTCTTGGCACTCTTTGGCCCTTGGTACCAAGTTGAGCAACGTTGCAACACCATGTGGAATCTATGCCACGAGAATTGAGGCTGTCTGAAGGCAAAAGGGGGGTCAACCGTACTAGCATGGTGTACCCGACTAAAGTGGCCGGTGAGTGTAATTTTGCACCTCTGACTCTTACCTGATATATTTGTTTAGTGTGCCCTCCAAGGGCTAATTAAACTATAAACTTTAATCTGTGTTAGTCTGTCTTGATCATCGGGCCTCACATGCCTCGCACTTGGTCTGTAATATATAGCTACCCAGGTGGTTTCGGCCTGTTTAAGTCGGTAACGGATCTGGTCTTATAACTAAACTAGGAACTGGTGGCAGCCGTTCAGGATTCTGGATGAGGAGAGTGTTCTCTGATTTTCACCTGGTTTCCTGTGCCCATTTGGAAGGGGTTAACAGTGGAACAGTATCTGGCTGGCTTGTGCACCCTAGGGGCAGCGCAACGTCTCATACACCCCAAGTCAGGCCATCGACTCGAGTGGTCGGCGGGGGGGCTTTTTCTGACAGATTGGTGGCAGAGCGGTGGGATCAAGACAATAGTGTGTTCGTGAGTGAGGGGTTCCGTACTCCAAACATAAGGAGTATAGCAGTGGGTTTGCTGCTGGGTCTTAAGATTTACTCAGCACTAGACAATCAGAGTTGCAAATACAAGTTTTTGGTGCATCGGTTGCAGTTTTTGGTGTCAAGTAGTAATAAGGGTTGCAAGGATGGCTGGTCGTGGCAAGGGCAAGGCTTGTAGGCCCGGAGGAAACGTCGGTGAGTTAGCCAGAAGGAGCTCGACCCAGACCAGGCTCATGGACTATGAGGCGAAGGGAGGCGTCCAGCTCGGGCTCCTCAAGGAGCCAGTCCACAGGTGGTCATGGCGCAGTGGGCAGCTCACCTTCAGCTTTTCTCCTGCAGTGCCCTGGCTTAAGTGGAGGCGGGAGATCTCGGACGCCTACAAGGCCCTCCTAGCAGCTGCGAAGTCGCAAGCGGGATAGAGGCGGGCAGCTGGAACGTCGAGAGCGGCGGCAAAGAAGCAACATCAGCGTGAGCTGTGTCCACCAACTTAACAGGTGCTTTCAGCTGAAAAGGCCAGTCCACCCCGGCCAGTCAAGAGCCCTCCTGAGACCCAAGTCCCAAAAGTTAAGCGGAGACTTTCCCATGCTAGATAAAGTGGAGACCTGGACACCTTCTTGCTGGCATTCGAAAAACTTTTGCCGCCTGAACATGTGCCTGAGGACCAGATGTGTCTGGTTTCTAACTCCTGTCTCGAGGTAAAGCTCAGGAGATCTTGGGGACCTGCCCAGCGATTTTTTTTTTGCCCCCCCCCGAACCTGACTACGAGGAAGTCAAGCAGGCGTTGATTCCAAGCGAGTAACCTCATCCTGAGATGTACAGAAGAAGATCGGAGGCTTGCCTGGGGGTCCTACGACCCAGCTGGGGCTGACCACATGCGGGCACTGTGGGAGCAGTTGACAGTGGACCTCTAGGGTTAAATAGTCACCACCGTCCAGCAGCTGAAGGAGTCATAGCACGGTAGCAGTTTTGGGGGAACTGCAGTGGACCTCGGCAGCACCTTCGTGACTGGAAAACGGAGGGGGCCACGCACAGCGAAACTCGCGGATGATTATGCCAACAAGGGGCACGGAGGCCAAGAAAGCCACCAGTGGAGAGGAGGGTAGGATGCCCCGCAGGGCCAGTTGTGTCCCTACCCATAAGTCCTGGGGGCCCCCAACCATGTTTCAATCCTGTGGGGGTTAACCCCAACTCTGTCACTTAGCAAACGCGGGGACATTTCATGGCGATGTCCCAGCGCAAGAAGGCCCATCCCAGTCTTTTCCAAGGCACGCCATGAGCGTTTTGTGTGTGGGTGTGGTTGGGGGAAGGCCCTTTGATATCTACTGCCAGTCACGTAGGACGGTTGTGCGCCAATGGGGAACTCTCTGGATCACGGCTCGGAGATGATGTGGTGCAGGCTGAAAACTGGTGTCACCAAGGGACATGATACCAGAAAAAAAGACCCGCGCGGTCTCCAGAATGGAGGGCGTTGTCCGGCGCTGCCAGTGGCCAAGGTGTTTTCTGGATAGGGTGGCCGGGCAGGATTGCGGGATGGTGTGGGGTATCTTCAACACATTCCAGCTAGTGTTTTGTTAGGACCAGTGACTTGGGGTGGCTGAGTAGCTGTTGTCGAGCCTGAAGCAAGGTTGTACCACAAATGTAATGTGTCATCCACTTGTTAATACTGTGGCAATGTTGTTAACATGCATACTGAGGGGAGTATAGGGGGTGGTGATGAGGGTGTGTTCATCTCATCTGTGGAGAGGAGATAGGTCCGCAGGTTAGAATAGGGCAGCAGGACTGTGTCCAGCAAGCCTGCTGGGAAATCGTTGTCTTGATGCGGCATAAGAGGGGGGACAAAGGGGGGAGACAGCAGTGCGTGGTGGGAGCATGCAGGTGGTGAGGCAGGGCTCAGGAAGGCCACAGGGCTGGGTTCCCACAGACAGGGTGGGCAGACAGTGTGGTGGGGGAGTCATGCAGTTGAGGCAGGGGGCTCCCAGGAAAGGCCAAGGGCGGGTCTCCCCCACCAACAGGATGTTCGGAGGGCCAGGTTAGGCCAAGCAGACTGGGATATATAGAACACCGAGGGGGAGGTGAGCCCACCAGGGGGTTTGCGCAGTCGTTATGCCGCTGTACACGAGTGGGAGTAGGGGGGGCCAGGGAGGCCCCTTAGGGGCCCGACGGTATCCCCCATGGACCGGGGGAAAGTGCCGGGTAGGGGGCCCCGGGGAAAAGGTTTGGGGAAAACCCACAGATGAGTGGCGTTTCATCCATTTGGCATCTGTCAAAAGTTTAGAAAGGTTGGGGGACAGCCTGAAAGCTTAAGGGCGGCGGAAAACCACCCCTTTGGGTCGAACCTGGGGGTTGGGGCCCAAAGGGGGCTGTACCCCGGTTGTCCGACCCGGTTTACGGGGGCGGGGGGCCCCAAGGGGGGGAACCCAAGACCAAAGGAAAGGGCCCGGCCCCTTTTTTATGGCAAAGATGGGGGATTTTATGTGGTGCCCCATGGTTTGGCGAACCCGTCAGAGGGTGGGGAAGGGGGGGGAGGCCCCAAAACCCCCTGGTACCTTTGCCATATAAAGCTTTTAGGAAGGTGGTGGGGATTTAATGGACGGTCCCTTCCCCGAGCTGGGAAAAGTTGTACTGACGGTAGTAGATAGATGGTACCCGGAGGGTGCCCGTCATTTGGCCCAAAGGGGGCCCACCCCTTAGAGTTTTTTTCCGAGAGGGCTTTCCCCCGGAAAAAGTCACTGACGGGGAAACCCGTTATGTCCCGTTAAAGGAGTCCCCTTTTGAAGGGTACAGGTTTACATTTGTGGCCCCCCGTACCCCCCCAGATAATGGTGTGTGAACGGTTTTTAATGGATAAGAGAGTTAAGTTGTTGGGACACCCCCGGGCTCGATGGAGTGGTCTCCCCCACTATTTTTTTTAAGGAAGTTAAGGTAAGGGGTTTTTCCCCCTTTGAGTTTTTGTTGGGGGGGTGTACGGGGGCCCCCGGTTGGTGAAGGGGTGGGAAGGAGATTAACAACCCCGGGGGGTTGGTCGAGTTTTGTGCGTTCCCTGCAAAATTAAAGGCTTGACAAGTATGCAAGAAAATTTAGGGCCCAGGACCCCAAGCAGTGGTAGACGAATTTGGAGGCAAAGGGGGTTAGGTGGGGTTGGGCCCCCTACCCAAGGGGAAAAATTAGGAGTGGGAAAGGCCCCTTTTTCTGACCCGCAAAAAACCGTCACGTACCTGGTCACCTGGACAGCCGGGGGGGGGAAAGGCTTCCCGGTGAAATGAGAAGGGCATATGAGGGGGGGCAGTGCCCTTCCCGGGGCAATGCCCCAGGAAGGGAGAC